>JAVQJD010070982.1:0-18445 GCA_036023655.1 Nannoperca australis | reverse complement strand
GAAAGATGAGAGACATGGGACCAAACAATGCAGAAGAGCTGAAAGCCGCTATTGAAGCATTCTATTCTTCCATAACACCTCTGCAGTGCCACAGGCTGACAGCATCCATGCCACGGCGCACTGAGGCAGGAATTCATGCAAAAGGGGCCCAAACCAAGTACTAAGTTATACTTTTCAGAGGGCCGACATTTCTGTATTTAAAATCCTTTTTTCATTTGATTTTTCCTGAGATGTTGAATTTGGGGATTTCATAAACTGTAAGCCAAAATCATCAACATTATAGCAAATAAAGGCTTGAAATATCTCACTTTGCATGTAATGAGTCTATATAATATATTAGTTTCACCTTTTAAGTTGAATTACTGAAATAAATGAACTTTTGCACGAGTTTCACCTGTACATTTAAACATTTAGAAAACCTCTTCAATTTTAATAAAGCACTACTGGGAAACACTCTCAAACATAACTTTCTCGGGTCCACAGGTTCCATAAAGGAGAAGTTACTCCAGTGGTCACAGATGTGTCAAAGTTCATGGAAAGACTCCTAAATGACTGCTCAGGAGAAATCCTTGATTATGACTCTGATTTTCCCACTGACCCTGAAGGGATGTCTTTCCTTGTACTGAGGGTACTGATAATCACAGAATCATCTCAATTACTGTATTTCTGGATTCTTTGATGAGTCATGAGTCTGGCACAGGGTTGCAGTACCCAAAATGTATACTTTTTTCTAATCTCTAGGTTGTTGGTGTCATGGGTCAAGCCATGCAAGCTGTCAGCCCCAGCCTGATTTCCTCTATTATGCGGTGTGCTAAGAAAACAGACATTCCATTATCAAACCAAAAGGCAGCTATACAGGCCTTTAGATTGATGGATATAAATGATGAGGTACAATTACTTCACACACACATTTGTTACACAGTAATTGTATGGTGTCAATAACCACAGCATATGTCAATGGGATTTAATTTACAGCTTGACTTTTAACAAATTCACATTCAAGCAAAAGCAAAAAAAGCATTGAAGACTTGAAATGAGTAACTGAAACTGGACTACTTTGAAAATGAAGTGGAATCCTCTGCTGTTCTTGCATGATCTAAGCACTGGCTACAACCAGCCAACACAGTAATTTGTCATTTGGTCCACCACAGGTCAGAAATGTTCTCACAGAGGTGTACCAGGATGCTCAGAGCCCTGTTGAAAAACGTGTAGCAGCCTACCTGACTCTGATGAAGAACCCAGACCAAGCCCTGGTTAGAGACATTGTGAACAATTTGGAGAATGTGAAGGAGAGGCAGCTCAAGAGCTTTGTGGTCTCCCACCTGAACAACATCTGCAACTCTGATGAGCCACAAATGCATCAGTGAGTAATCAGCTAACAATAATACTGGCTACTTATTAACTGTACAATAAGGTTCATTTTATTTATAGCTTATATAAACATTATATAAACATAATACCACCTGGCACCAAACTGCAGGCACCAAAAGACACAGACAATCAGATTTTAAGACAACCCTGTTAACTATAACATTTCCCTTTAATATTAAGAATTTATTTATAAATTTATTTTCAATGAGTAAAGACAATGGTGTTTCGAACATTACGGGGCATGGAAAATTAAAGGGACGAAATTTTTTTTCCTACAGTCTCTTTTCGATTTGAGAGAGAAAATATTGTTGTGTTGGCACTGTGTAATCTTAGTAAAAAAATGTATTCTCCTTACCACAAGACTCAGTGAGCACATTAAGTTGGCCTTGAAAGACCAACTATCAACCACAAACAAGGTATTTGATGGCATTTCACACAACTACAAAATAGACTCTCGCATGGGCTCAGTACAGAGTAACATCATCTTTGATGCCATGGACACTTTACCTAAGGAGGTGATGCTGGAGACCACTCTAAAAGTTTTTGACTACAACTACAACATTTTTGAGGTATGTTTTCAAAAGCACATTTGTTATATGTGGTGAAAACACACAAATAACTTTGTAAAGATTTTTAAACATTAAAAATCTCCCCTTCTAGGTTGGTGTTGAGGGAACAGGATTTGAACCCACAATTGATACTCTCTTTGGAGAAAAGGGTTTCTTCCCTGACTCCATCTCCAAAGTCATGTACTGGGCAGGTGACAAAGCCCACATGCTCAGAGAGGTTTTGGACAGAATCACCCCTGACCGAGACAGAATGAAGAGACAGGTGAAATGATTTTTAAACAAATCAGCAATATTGTGCTTTTTACATTTTACTTGGTATGGAAGCTTCATTGCACATGCATGGTCAGGAACTAATATAAACACTATCTCTTCAGGTCCCACAGGATCTCCTGAAAGAAATCACAAACAGTGTCCAGAAGCTCATTGATGACATGCATTTCTCTCCATCCCCTGAAGTCACAGCTTATCTTCGGCTTCTGGGAAATGAGATAGGATACATGAAGACCAGCGAAATGAGAAAGATGGCTGAGACTCTGTCCATGTACTACCATGTTTTCATCAGGGTGCTGCCTATCAATGTAAATATATATGTGTAGTGTAATATTTTGTTTTCTGACATGAACTTTGCAAGAGAAAAAAACTGAAAAACGTATGCCTTTTTACACTCACAAAAAAGGGAAACAAATTAACAAAAATGTTGAGGCACACTGTTTCATCAAGGTACAATATGTAAAAAACCTTTGTTATAAATGTATGTTATGTCCTTAAAAGCAAGACCGATACTGACTGATAAGACCACACACTGATATTCCTTAGGGTCACGGGTTTATCCCACCATTAGATACTAGCTAGGTTTAAATAGATTTCTTATTCAATTGCAAGTGATATGTTCATACAACCTGTTATTGTTCTTTCCAAAAGGCTTTTTTTGCATTGACATCCAGCAATGAAAATGAAGTCTTTGCCCACTACATCTTCATGGAGAATGCCTTCTCTCTACCCACTGCCTCTGGCTTCCCTCTGAAGTTCTCACTGGCTGGTGTGTTTGCACCTGGTGCCAAAGGAGGTCTGACTCACTCACCTGCTAAGATAATGGTTAGTTTAGTAGCTTCTCTTCATCTTAGTTAACATAATAATAATATTAGAATTTGTGTGTCCGCTGTGATTTACAGCAATTCTGTTGTATCATTCTCCTTGCAGACTGACTTGTCCTTCATGCCTTCAGTTGGGCTAGAATTCATCACCCAAATGGGTGTGCACATTCCAGACTATGTGGAGGCTGGCCTTGAAATGCACACTAATATGTACCATGAGAGTTTCCTTAATGCTAAGGTCACAATGGACAGAAACCAGATAAGACTGTCCATCCCTGCTCCTAAGTCAAACACTCAGTTGTTCAGCGTTAGGTCAGTGACACCTGTGTCAAATAACACAAAACTCAGTGGTTGTTCTCTCTCACTACTTCATAACTCTCCTCTCTTTTTTTAAATACAGCAACAAGCTGCTGTCAGTCTCCTCTGGTCAAACAAAAATAGTGCCATCCCTGGTGGAGGACAGGACAGACTCAACTAACTGCCAGCCCCTATTTAGTGGTCTGAAACTCTGCACAATAGCACGTTATTCCAATGCTACTTCCATGGACCAGGCTCCATATTACCCCCTGACTGGGGAAACCAGGTAAGAGGAAGGCACATGATCAAATCTGACTTTAAACCCATTGGGGGAGTCTTTTTGATTGATGAGTTATTTGATTTATGTAGTTTCTATTTGGGTAGGTAATAATTACTGTGGTTAGTTGATATTGTATTCACTGTTATGATTTTAAGTAACCAGATAGTTAAGATTAAAGTAGAAAGCCATAGTGAAAACTGTTGTTTTCTCAGGTTTGCAGTTGAAATCCAGCCCACAGGGGATGTTTCAGAGTACACTGCCACCATCACTGATGAAACGCTCAGAGAGGGTAAAAAAGGTCGTCATAAAGTTGAGTCTCTGAAGCTAACCCTAAAAGCAGAAGGTACTGTTATAAGAAAATGTGTGTGTTAGTGTGTGTATGTGTGTGTGTACATGTCAGGCTGATAAAGGGTGGTGTGGGAATAATAAGTTTACAAGTTAAAATTTGGAGGAATACATTTTAAATGTGATTAAAATGGATAAAACACCAACAAGAAACAACAATAAAAATGAACCAGGATATTTGTGACTTAAGCAAAAGGAAAGCTAAGATAAGTAAAACAAAAAAAGGCCAGCACAGTAAGATTTAGAAGGAGGGAATGCAAAAGTCTGATTAAAAAGAGAAGGATTAAATGTTCGACAACTGGTCGTCCGAGGAGGCGGTGGCAGTGATCCAGTGTAGTAGAAGTCATGTGTCCTTGTAGGAAGGTGGAAAGTAAGGATGTGGATGTTGGGGTGGTGCATGAGCCAGCGGTATATCTTACTTTCATGCAAGAGTTTGTGTCTTGTCAAAGATGAGCAAATATAAAATAAAAATCGATACAAATCTGTAAAAAATAACCAAAGGTTTTAGTTGCCTAACTATAATCATACTTATTATAACCACACTTTATTTGCCATTTCCACATTATTTCCATAACCTTAACCATACCATAGCTGCCATATGCAGATATTATAGAAAGAAAGAATTTAAAAAGTGTTGGCTTCGGATGTAAACAATTTTGTCACTAAAATAATCCTCCAGGCTGGTATGGGCATGCACTTGAACTATAAAAGTACATTAACTGTATATAATTTATTTTGTTACTAGGTGATGATTCAACACAGGCCACTGCATCTCTGAAATACAACCGCAATAAGAACATTCTCACCACTGAGGTTGTTATTCCCAACTATGATGTGGAAGCAAGCATCAAGCTGGCTTTGACTGACAGTGATGCTAAAGGAAAGAAGATGAAAGTTATCACCATTGATGTCACTAACAGGAACATCCCACACCTGACTCTTGTTGGACGCACAAGGTACATAGTTCTATAAACAAACCTTTAAACCTTCCTAATGATGGTTAATACTGAAGTTTCAGATGCGCTGCCTGGCTTCTTGAGAGTATTTCTTTTTAGCAGGGATTGCAATATGCAAATGATTAACAACCCAAGTTGCAGTCTTACCAGCCTACATGTTGTTATTATAAATTTAGACTTGACATGATGAAGGATGCCATGTTGCAACTCCAGATGGTCATTCCCCCTCTGAAAACAGAAGCCTCTGTCACTGCAACCCTGAGGAAAGATGAGGATGTGCTCATGGACTTAGAGACAGTTATCAACCTCCCTGAGACATCCTACCAACAGAAAGCTTCCCTCAAATACGGTAACTGTCAGCCATCAGTCACATCTTCAACACAGAAGACAGATTTAGAACATTTGTTCATTTGTATATTTGTGGGTGCATTTGGATATTCTCTTTACAGATAATGACAAGTTTGAACTGGAACTGAAATCGGACCTGAATTCAGAGATTCAGAAACTAATGCCAAATATAGAAGACCATCACAGGCAGCTGCAAAAGCTTATTGATCATATTCTGGACCAGAAAGTGGCAAAGACTGATATGAAACTCCGTCACATAGTCACCAAAGGAATTGAGGTAGCGCTTTCACATTTGACACTATAATTATTACCTTCGTCCAGACACCTGTGTTTTAAGTCCAACTGGTCTCTCTGTTTGTTTATTTAGCATGATATTCTTTTAATTCTGGTGAAAAGTTAGCTCATGGGCCAAGGACATATGGGCATTTTAATTTATTTAGCATTGCACTTCTATAACATTGTTGGACTCAGAATGGACAGATTAAGGAAAAAATATAAATATCAAACATCATCTTCTTCCTTGCAAAAACCTGACTCAGTTGTAATGCTAGTAGCAACTAATGTAGCCTTGAGCATCTAGCCTAAGCAAAGATGAGGAGTGGTGTCTGGATGAAATGAAGTCTGGTAAACTCACTTCTCACCACCAGATTTCTTAGATTTTCAAACTTGTAGTCTTCAGCCCCAACAATTTATCAGACTTCAGCTCCCACTGGAGCCATAAAAGGCTTTATAGAGTTTTTTCACAGATGCTAAAGTACTCCCCAAGACCTGTAAACACACAATAAATGTATGGAGTTCCCCTTTAATTCAACAAATTTGGTACACGGCATGATCCTAAAAACTGCTATAATTCCTGCAAAAAATGTGCAGTTATTTTAAAGTTATTTTCATTAATGTGATTGATATGAACTCTGGAATTTTGACTGTAGGTGGTGCTATAGGGACATGCCAAATTGAAGTGGCCATAACTTAGTGGTCATGAGTTTAACTCTTAGAAAATGTACACATTCTTTCCCAAACCCATATTGTTTACAGAATTTTTTGTTTATTCTCTATCACAATGTGTCCAGGTGCAGGTTAAAACCTTCTGAACAATCTGCGGCAGTAAATGAACAAATTAGTAGTGAAATAATTTATCTTCATCTCGCCCTGAAGGCAGGTAATATATGGCTGGACAAATTGACAGAACGCATCCCCTATCTTACAAACCTTCGAAGTAAAAGGAGCATCTCAGATCTCACTTTGCCAGCCCTGCCTGAGAAACTCTTTCTGAAATGGTAAGTGTTTCATATAGAGATATAAAAACATATTTCATATCATATTCATATTACATTTCATATTACTGGGCATAAACTAGTCGTAGTAGTAGTAGTTCAGTTATACTAGTTGTTTTGTCCTCTTATTCCCTATCCATATACAGTTTGTTAATCAGATGCAAATTCCAAAATTTGAACTATATTGATTATGTTTTTTTTCTACCTCAACAGTGACAGCTTGTTCCGATACCAGTTCAATAAGGATAAGATGTCCATGTCGCTTCCTCTTCCATTTGGAGGAAAACAATCTGAAGAACTGAACATCCCAACCACTCTGTCTATTCCACTCATAGATTTGCCACAGATAGGCTTACATATCCCTGCCAAAAACTATCCACTACCATCATTCACTATACGGCCTTCTTTGGATTTCACTGTCCCCCTACTCGGCCTGGCTGCAGTATCCACCAAGATCAGCAGTAACTTTTATAGCTGGGAAGGATCTATCTCTGGGGGCAACAACACTGCCGATGTCCCCAGCTACATTACACAGTACAAGTCCATGGCCCGATCACCATTCCACCTACTGTCATACAAGCTTGAAGGTAAACATCTTCTTAAAATGTCTCTTTATAGAATAATAAATAATGGTGTGTGCTTTCGTTATATTCGCTCAGAGAAAGTTACATGCTGGTTAAGAAGTCTTTATCCATACTTAGTTACTGGCAGTTGGTCAAGATTTTGCTTTTATCTTTTGTAAGTTAAGCTTCTTCTATCTGGAAATATGTGATCTGGAGCACACAATTACAGTGAGAGCTTATAGTAAGGTGCTGTTAATACTGATAATGGTACAATTTCTTTTTGTCTACACCAAGGAATTGGGATGGTGTCAGGAAGAGCAGATGACAATCTCAAGTATCTTCTAAATAGTTCCTTCAGCAATAGCCTCATTGACGCAAGCTTCAGTGTTTTAGAAACATTAAGAGTAACAAACCAAATGAATGCAAGAGCCAACTATAAAATGGAAGCCTCTAGTCCAGTGGGCCTACAAGCCTCTCTCTTTTACTCTGCTCAGTCAACTTCCACTCTAGATTCAGATGAAGTCTCAGGAGATGGCACTGTGGATGGATCATTTATAATAGGTTCATTCTACACCAATACCTCCTACACCCACAGGTACAACCTGCGTCCATTAAATAAGGAAGGAAGAGGAGAGTCCACCCTGCACTTCAACTCGCCATTCATCCAAGTTCACAACATGATCCACGGAGTCTACGCAAACTCTGAGTTGAACATTGTGTCCAAAACCAATGCCCAAAAGGACATCCTCAAGCATGTAGCAGAGCTCAAGTATAAAGATGCACAACTGACCCTAAAGTGCAATGCTGTTGCCACAGCCATGGATAAATCACTCAGTAACAAAGTTGAGCTTGGTGTGTCCAGCCATATGGCCATCCTCAGAGTTGAGTCACAGGCAGATGATGAAACAAATAGAGCATACTCACTTTTAACAGGCTCCTTGGATTCAAATGGGCTTGAGGTAAACTCTGAAGGTTCCCTCACCTTTGACACAGGTCATCGTGGATTGCACAAAGCTTCTGTTATGGTTGGCAGAAATGGTCTGACCACAAGTGGAACTAACAGCATTCAGTGTAGCCCTGTCACAGTGGAGAATATCTTTAACGGTGCCATAGATCACAATGGAGCAACCCTGTCCTCCAGGACCAAAGCAATGGCTGAGGAGAGCAGAGGAGAGCTGAACTTTGAGGGTAAAATCACACCTGCAGAAGCCTCTTTGTATGGTATCCTCAAGGGCCATGCATATGATGGAACCACAAGAAACAACATGAATATTGTACTGAACCGAAGGGCTCTGACCTTTACTAGCAATACCATGGGAACATTGAAGCAGATGAATACAGAAAATAGCCACACACTGACTCTTACTCTATGGACCCTAGCCATCCAATCCAAAACTAACAACTTCTTCTGTGAAGATATTTACTACAAGCAAGACACCAAGTTTAATATGAAGCCATTTGTTATGTCATTTGATTTGACAAATGACCTCAAGTTTAATGATATCACTTTGAACAATGAAGGCAACATTGAGGTTGAACCATTTAGGGTGGATCTGAGTGGAAGTATGAAGGGAGTTTATGGAGAAGAATACAACATTAAACATACCTATGAACTCAACTATGATGATATGGCTGGTACAATGAAATATAGCACGTCTGGAAATGTTAGGGATGCCCAAATAAGTCACAACTGTGAACTTGAGTTTGCTGGACTGTCCTCTAAGACAAACTGTAAAGCACAAATACATTCTGAGCCTCTACATTTTGACAGCACCATTCGCACCATGGCACTGCCTTTCAGTCTCACTGTTAATGCTCTTGTCAACAGTGATGGAGAAATTAATATATATGGGAAGCACACCGGACAGCTTTACAGCAAGTTGTTAATTAAAGCTGAGCCCCTAGCTCTTGCATACTCACATGACAGCCAGATATCAACCAAACAAATGCTTCCAGATGGGGAGTCTTCCACTCATTTAGACAACAAATTTGATGGCCTTCTGACACCAAATGACCAATCTCTAACCTGGAATGTAAAATCGAAACTGAACAACCATAGTTATAACCAGGACATCGCTGCGTACAATAATCCTGAGAGGATTGGATTTGAGTTTTCAGGAGTAATATTAACACACACTATCAGGAAATTGAGAAAAGACAAGAGATCACTACCAGAAATACAAGAATTCAATGTGGCTGGTTTCCTGAAGTATGACAAGAACAGTGACTGTCATATAATTGAGATCCCAATTATCGAGAGCTTTCCTGCTGCTTTTGAGCAGCTCAAGAACACACTTGTACAAGCCTTAGAATCGATTCAACAATTTGTGAACAATTTAGATATTATTCAGCAAATCACAGACTTTAGAGCCAACTTAGATCAGCTACCAATGCAACTAAGTGACTTAATGCGAGAAATGGACTTGGAGAACAAAGTGAATCAAGTAAAAGCAAAACTTGATTATTTGATCAATGAATTTTCTGTAACAATGGATGACTTGGAGGTTGTGATGAACAACTTGAGAAAAAACATGGAAAATACAGTGATGGACATTGCCACCAAAATTAAACACCTCATCCTTATAGTTGAAGACTATGTCAAGGTCGGGCACCTAGCTGACAAGATAACAAATGCACTTTCACAGATTGGAAATCAGCTTCGGGCCTTTGATGAAAAGTATGAAATCAAGCAGTCACTTGTCAAAGCACTTGATGCCAGTGAGGACATCATCAGACAGATTGATTTACAGAAGCTCACAGAAAGCAGTGCTGCATGGCTGCGAGAGCTTGATTCTAAATATGGAATCTTGGAGAAAATCAAAGACAAACTGTCTGAAATTAAACAGGCCATTAACAACTTTGACATCAACATGTTTTTCCAAGATGCAAAGGACTACCTTCTCTCAATTGATTTTGCCATGTATGTTGAGCAGCTATCATATAAAATACCCTCTTCAGAGATAGCAATCGTGATTGGATCTATCAAGGATGTTATTGTCAACTGGATTGATGAATATGAAATCCCCAACAAACTCAATACAGTGTATTCTTACATTAGGGATCTGCTTTTAAGATATGATCTTGATGATAAATTCAAAAGATTAATGGATCAGTTATTGATTCTCATCAAGGAATTCCAAATTGAAAAGACTGTGCAGTCATTGGTAAATGCCCTGAAATCTATCAACTTTGAATATGTTTATGATAAGATTTTGCAATTTCTGCACAGTGTGACAAGCCAGCTCAGAGCACTTGACTTTAAGACAATCATTGATGACTTTAATGAACAAATTTCTTCAAGACTTAAGTCAATGAAAGAATTTGACTACAGTGCATTTGTTGATAAGACCAATAAGAAGATTGCTGAACTAACAACCCATATCAACGAGCAGATTAAAAAATATGACATTGTGCAAAAAACTGAAGCAGTTAGGGGATTTTTCAGACAGATCCAAAGTTCCATCTTCACATATTTGGACAAACTCAAAAACACAAAGGTGGCTGACGCTCTCAAGAAACTGGAAAATGTGATGAACACCACATTTTATATTGACATTAAGATGAAAGTTCAGGATATCCTTGAGGACATGAGACAAAGAATCTTTGACATGGATATCAGAGACGAAATGTACACTTATCTCCAAAGAGCAAGTGAATCCTACAGCAATATGGTTGCCTATATTTCTGCCCAGTTTAACCAACTGATGGAAAAATTTAGAAAAGTGTCAAAGGACAACGAGAACCTCATCTGGATGAAGAAAGCTGTAGATGGAGTTCTGGGTGCTCTGAAAAAAGCTGAGATTGAAGTTCCCACTTTTACTGTACCTCTCACTGACCTTGTCATTCCAGCATTTACAATAAACCTGAATAAAATGCAGGAAATCAGCATCCCAGCTAAGATTTCAGTCCCTGAGTTTACCATCATCAACTCCTACAGAATTCCTGCCTTTAACATAGACTTTGATGAGATCAAAGCAAATATTGTTGCAATCATAGACAACATCAGAGAATTTGAGATCCAAATGCCCGAACCTGGGGAAATCTTTGGTGAGCTAAAAGTTCTCTACCTATTTGAACTACCAGATCTCACCTTCCCAGAAATAACTCTTTCAGAAATAAAATCTCCCACCATTAACATCCCCAAATTAAATCTGACGGACTTTGAAATTACAATGATTCCAATTCCAGA
The DNA here is from genome assembly GCA_036023655.1 of Nannoperca australis. Classification (NCBI taxonomy): domain Eukaryota; kingdom Metazoa; phylum Chordata; class Actinopteri; order Centrarchiformes; family Percichthyidae; genus Nannoperca; species Nannoperca australis. Next base: position 7,159 of record JAVQJD010070982.1, on the reverse strand, counting down.
GATCAAATTGCCTGAGGTTCCCAGTGACATTTGTATCCCAGTTTTCAGCAAACTCCATGGAGAATTTAGGGTGAACTCCCCACAGTTCACTTTTGTAACTACTGGGAAGATTGAGAACTCAACGTCCATACAAAAAACCCCACAGTTTACAGCCACAATTACTTCACATGCCACATCACCCATTGAGCTCCTTGAATACAACTTTGAAGCCACTGCTCATTTGGAAGCTCCCAGAATGAAGAAACTACTATTCACAGAAACAGTGAAAGCTACACATATGGCCTTCTCCATTGATCATGAAGGGTCCTTGACACTCACTAGCTCTTCTGCTGAGGCTTCTGCTAAGACTACTGCCAAAGCCACAACCCAAATGTACACGGCAGGTTTGGTCAACAATATGGCACTCACAATGAAGAGTGGAATCTCTGCAGCCATAGACACAACCTACAACCACGACTTGGACATCCCATCAATTGAAACTTCAAGTCAGGCATCAATGAAACACAATATAGCAGTCACAATTGAATCTGGCAGAATTATAGTGACGGATGAAACTACTGGTAATGGAAAGTGGTCCATTCAAGACTACTCTGATGAAGGAACACACAAAAGCAAGTTAGAATTCAACATCAATTTTAGCACTGCCAAGTTAACTTTTGTAAGAGAAACAGATTCTAAGGCCTTGACACTGAGGCAAACACTAACCGCTGAATCAGTTATCCTTAACTATATCGCTGTTGATGCAAGATGTGAAACGGAAGTTCAATCTGTCAAGAAGAGTGTTATGGTTTTTAATGGAGAGGCTCACATTGGGGACTTGAAGGTTTTACTGACAGCCTCTCATGATACTGAATTCACTGGAAGTTTGATTGGATCCATGGCCAACTCATTAGAATTCATGGCCCAACCATTTGAAATTGTGCTTGATGTTAAGAATAAAGTAAACTCAAAGATTTTCTTCCCCATAAAACTTAATGGTAAGGTGGATCTCCAGCATGATTTTGGAGTCATACTAAACTCTGAGCAGCAGCGTGTTTGTTGGTTTGCTTTGGCAAGATTCAACCAGTACAAGTACAATCACAACTTTACAGGACAAAACAATAAAATTGATATTTTCTTTCACTCATCAGCTAATGGAGAGGCAAATCTGGACTTTTTGACTGTCCCTCTCTCTATCCCAGAGATAATTGTACCTTATTTCAAAATTAAAACAACTGAAGTCAAAGACCTTTCTCTGTGGGAAAATGCTGGATTCAAAACCTTACTTAACACTCCTCAACAGTCATTTGATGTGAACCTGAAATTAAATTACTACAAGAACCCTGATACGCACAGCTTTTATTTACATCTTGAACCAATCTACAATGCAATCAGTGACAATGCCAACCTCATCCATGCTCAATTTGAACAAAGTAGAGACAAAGTGGTTGCACTTCTAAAAGATTCATATAACCAAGCAAAGTCACAGTATATCAAACACAAAATTGACACTTCTGGACTGCCTCCAAGAATTTTCACTGTCCCTCGATACAAAACACCAATATTGAATATTGAGGTTTCTGCTTTTAGGGCTGAGATGCCAGCCTTTAGCTACTTTGTTCCCAAGGAGTTCAGTACACCAAGCTTCACAATTCCAGCATTGGGTTTCTCTGTGCCATCCTATACCCTTGTGCTACCATCTCTGGAGTTACCTGCCATCCATGTTCCAGAAACTTTAAGCGAAATAAAGCTGCCCACTTTCATACTACCAGCCATTCAGAACAACATTGTGATCCCAGCTATGGGTAACGTAACCTGTGACTTCTCCTTCAAATCCACTGTGATTACCCTAAGTGCTAATGTTGGCGTTTACAACCAGTCCGACATTGTTGCTCGGTTCAGTGCTTTCTCAACATCTGTGTTTGACATTTTGAATGTAAACGTTGATGGCACCACCAGTTTGACAAGGAAGAGAGGAATAAAACTGGCCAACACTGTGTCCCTGGAGCATAACAACGTGGAAGCAAACCATGAATGTACTGTTAGTCTCACCAAAAGGAGCATGGAAGCTTTTTTAGCCAACACTGTAAAAGTCAATCTACCATTCCTCAGTCTAGAAATGATTCAAGAACTCACTGGAAATACCAAGACCAAGCCAAATCTTGCTTCCAAGAAAAAACTAAAATACATGTTTAAAATTCCTCTGATTGAGTCGGTAGCCAAAGGCAATCTTTATATGAACTGGGCACTAGAAGCACTTTCTTCCTATGTGTCTCTGGAGACCTCTATGCAAGGGAGGTCAGACATAACAATAATGGATAGTTGTAACTTTGCTGGAGATCTTGAAAATGAGGCAAGTTTCTACCTTAATGCCAATAGCCTGCGTTCAACTGTCAGGACTGTCTTAAACTCAGACATTGACAAACAGGAAAAACAAAAACGAAGCTCAAATAATAATGTCTTTCAGTTTGACTTGAATAATAACTTAGCTCTTGATGTCTCCTTGCATCGTATGTTTGCAACAGTTGATTATGCAAGCAATAACAATGTCGAATTTGCATCTTTCAACACAAATGGAAAGCACATTGTTAAAGGAGAAGTAGATTTTGTGCCCTTAACAACCTTCAAGACTACATTGAACATTGATGCAAGTCAGCCAAGTAGTTTGGGTCATGCTGGACTCATTCAGAGCATCAGCCTTGCCATCAGCTCAGAGAAGCAGTCTTTCATCTGGAGTGGTAAGGAACATCTAGCATCTCTCATCCATGCTTGTGATTTACTTGTGTCTAATGATGAATCTGAAGTGCGCATGGACTTGACTGAATCAGTGGAAGGCCACTTAGCTTTCTTAAAATCAGTTAAGCTTCCTGTATTTCAGAAGACCCTCTGGGATGTGCTCAAGATTGATCAGGTCACAAATATGGACAACTTACAATTCCTTAACATGTCTTCCAGCATTGTATACACAAAGACCATGGATGGCCAGGAGTATACAATACAATCTATACTATTTGAAAACGGCATAACTTTTAGCATCCCTGGGATTAACATTGCAGTGCCTTCTTGGATCAAAACAATTCCACATTCCATAAGGAACATAGACATGCGATTTGAAAACACCAATGTTCCTGATCATCTCACTATTCCCCCCGTAATCTCAGTTCCATCCTTTGATGTGCCATTTACCAACTTACATGTGGAACCCTTTCAAATTTATCCTACAAATCTTAACATCCCTAAGGTGATCAGCACCACAGCCTTTGAAATCATGCTGCCTGGCTTGCCTATACTGTCAGTGCCCAGTTACAATGTTAAAACAGAGTATCTACAGGGAAAAATGTCATTCCTTTCTTTCAAAATGCCACAATATGAAATCACAGTCTCATCTTTCATGCTACCAAAATCCCTTACCATTGGAGAGCACACAATCAGCTTAAATGGTATCACAAGCCAGATTTCAAACTTTGAACTTCCAGCCATCGTCATTCCAGAGCAAAGAATTGAAATCCCTGAAATTGCCCTATATCTGCCTTCAAGTGTGTTCATCCCAGCTTTTGGAGCCCTCAGTGCTACTCTGAAGGTTTCCTCCCCTATTTATAATGTGTCAACAACTGCCAACCTTGAGAAAAAAGACTCTAGCATGGTAACTTCACTGGGTTCCATCTGTACTTCTACCATGATCTTCTTGGAGTATGACCTCTCTGGTAAGACTGGCACACAATCTACTTTACTGTATTTGATAAGACAATTTTATGTAAATTACAAAAACATAGCAATGTATATAATGTTTGATTTTGCTTATGTCCCCTTAGCCAGTACAACCACTGAATTTGATAATGGAGTTGTCAGACTAAATGGGAAGGGCAACTTTATTCACAATGATGTAAATGTTGACTGGCAACTTATTTTGGCAGAAAACCTGAGGTAAGTGTATGCAGTATATTTGGTACTTCATCAGTTTCTAATTAATTTGGACATCTAAATGTATTTGCTTCATTTCATTTCTGAAAAATGATAAAATGATAAAAACTAAAATTCTCATGGTTACTCAAAAGTTTGACTAAGTCAATATTTTGACCTAGTTAAAAAAAATCTTGACTTAGCATAATAATATATTTTTTATCATGACTTTATCATTTATTTTTCTGGTGGAAATGGACTTTCACACATTTCCATTTCCAAATAGACATATTTTGTATATTTGTTACCTGCATCTTAAATATCACAGACAACAGGGGCTATGATTTCATGTTTCTTGGGAAGATTGGATAGCATGAATGAAGTGTAAATTCATCCAAGAATGATTCGAGACAGATTGTGATCAGATGTGTTCTGTACAGATTTGTCTCTCTGAGGCTTTACTCCTCCCAATTTTAAATAGCTGTATGTGGAAATGGCCTGAAACTTGGGTCTGCCCCCTGTGATAATGGCAGCTGAAGTTACATCATTCTCCCTGTACCTTCATGGATAGTTATTAGCTAGCTAGCTAGCTAGCTAAATTGTTATTGTTACTGTTAAACTGTGCAAGCAAAGTGCACGTTACTTGTAAGTTACCAAAATGCTTCTGGTTTATTTACGATCAAATAAATAAAGGGGTTGGTACAAGATAATGTATGATGCTCTTTAAGATGCTTTTTGGTTGAGCAAGATAAATTGATTGTAATATAATATATTATTTTTTTCCTAAGGATGAAGCGCCAAACTCCTCTGTCTGATTCGATGTAAGTTTTTTTACCCAATGAGTTATTTTCTAAATACATGAACAGTTTTCAAAGGAGTTCTCACTAATGGGTCGACTATAAATGCACTAGAAGCCACCTCTGCTAACAACTGTATTTCTGTTTTAAAGGGAGTCTCATCATAATCTCAATGTTGACATTACCAGCCGAACATTTGTTAATGTGGGCTTCCGCTTTGCTTCTCGCAAAGATGGCATCTCTGCATCTATGTCTTCTCCATCCTCTGGTTTCCTTGGATTGCATTTTCAGCGGAGGTCTACATCACAGTTGTATGGAAAACTGTTCGGTCGTTACCTGGTAAGACAAGTCTTTTATTTGCATACTGCATACAACAGCAATCATTTTTAAAATCTAAAGATGGATCGAAACTATGTAGTGCAACTTGATTCTGTTTAACTATTAATCTACTAATTTTCTTACCACAACTTTAGTCTACTCCTGAAAAGGATACTGATGTTTTCACTGCCAAAGCCACTCTGAGAAACTCTCAGAAGTTGATCTTACAGATGTCATGGAATTGGGACTTCCTCGATGATGTGATTAATGGGACCAAGGACAGGATTCCTGCTATTACCGATGCTGTGGTCAAGTTCGTTAACAAGTATCACACTGCCCACTTAGGCTTCGATCTCAACGGTGGTGGCATGAAGCTGAAAAACACTGTTTCTAATATCATAGAGGGAGCCTATTATGAGGTTCTAATGTCTTTTCACAAACTGCAGAATTCAATCAAAAACATTGGTGATCAAGGAAAAGACATGTACAGGAAGGCGTGTGATAGCTTGATGTCCTGGAGTGTGCAGGATGTTATAGACATGTTAGCTCGCGAGGCTAGACAAGTCCTGGAACAAAGTGAAGTGAAGATTTATATCTTGCTAGATGCAGTTATGCAGTTCTTGAGTGACGCAAAGTTTACAGTGGCCGGATCTGAAGAGAAGGTCTCGAGCCTGGAGATGTTCCAGCGGTCTGTATCAAGAGCCACTGACCGGGCAATCCAATGGTTTGCTAGCCTCGTGGAGAGGATTTCTAGATATATCAGGGAAATACAGTTCACCATACCTGGAACTGTCGTTGTTAATGGAAATGAGATAATGGGTAAATTGAAGTCATCTACGAGATCTATGTATAATCAGCTGAGACATTCAGTGCCCAGGGGATTCGATTTGCTTCACAAGACAGTTAAAGATCTCTTCCAGGTGATCGCTAAGAAAAGCAAGAATTTCATCACCTACCTAAAAGATAGAAATTCAGAAATTTCTTCTCAAGTTGATGCCATCTATGCAGAGGTTCTACAGTCTTTAAACCAACATATTGAGGAGGCAAATAGATGTGTGGCTAAGTATAAAGACTTGAGCAAACTGAAGATTCAAGAGGCTTATAATGATTTAAGCATGGAGCATGTAAATAACAATACCAAAGAGTTTATCAATATTTTGCAATCACATCTCTACAGAAGACTTAATAAAAGTATAGATCTAATGAAAAGGACATCCCAGAGAACACCTTACATTAGAGTGAGCAATAAAAAGATGGATGTTGAAATTCATTTACCCTTCCTTTGGAAGTCTTTCAGTGAATGGCCGACACTATCCAGACAGTGAATCATGCCTTTACTGATAAAGTAGTTTATGTCTGTGTGGAAAAAAATACTTTTTGTTTGATGCCATATAAAAATGTGTTTAAAGTTGTTTTAGATCATATGAAATATATACATGTTATTTTTAAATGATATTTCTTTAAATTTGACGATTTATACAATTATGACCTACCAATGTTTCACATGTAAGTTACTGCTTTATGAGGGTGTTCAATTAAATAATATTGAATAAAAAAGTTTGTGTTTGTTATACTGTCTCTATTTTAGTCACGGTGTTCCACGAGGTTCTGTGCTTGGACCAATTCTATTCACCTTATATGTGCTTCCTTTAGGCAATGTTATTAGAAAGCACCCCATAAATTTTCATTGTTTTGCAGATGATACCCAATTATATTTATCGATCAAGCCAGACGAAACCAATCAATTGGCTAAACTTCAAGCATGCCTCAAGGACATAAAAACCTGTATGTCCTCCAATTTTCTTATGTTAAATTCAGACAAAACGGAAGTTATTGTACTCGGCCCGGAATACCTCCGAAAACAACTATCTAAAGATATAGTTTCTCTAGATGGCATTGCACTGGCCTCAGCGACACTATAAGGAATCTTGGAGTTATCTTTGATCAGGATATTTCCTTTAACTCTCACATAAAACAAACTTCAAGGACTGCCTTCTTTCACATACGTATCATTGCAAAAATCAGGCACATCCTGTCTCAAGCAGATGCAGAAAAACTAGTCCATGCATTTGTTACATCTAGGCTGGATTATTGCAACTCCATATTATCGGGCTGCACCAATAAGTCCCTTAAGACTCTTCAGCTTATCCAGAACGCTGCAGCAC
>JAVQJD010070980.1:0-19722 GCA_036023655.1 Nannoperca australis | reverse complement strand
AGAGCCTGGTTCTGCTCGAGGTTTCTACCTGTTAAAAGGGAGTTTTTCCTTGCCATTGTCGCCTAGTGCTTGCTCATGGTGGGAACGTTGGGTCTTTGTGTGTGTGGAGGTTGGTCTCGACCTGCTCCATGTGATTGAGTGCCCTGAGATAACTTTGTTATGATATGGCGCTATATAAATAAAATTGAATTGAATTGAATCATCATCACTTTAAGTTGGGAAGTTTTCTTTGATAAACATATGCAGATAACAGATTATTTTATCTTTTGAGCTGATGTTAAAAATTATCATGTTTTCTGTTCATAGAAGTCTTGTAAGCTGACTGTAGCATTGCAAGAGTCAGTAGTGACAGTATAATAATCATAATAATAATAATAAGCCAGAGAATACAATATATGAAAACAATGTCAATTAGTAAGGAAAACAATACACTAATAAGGTATTTGTCTGTCTGTAGTGGGAAAATGAAAATGAACGGAGGACACACATTGAGTAATTTCCCAAACACACTTTATAAAATGTTTAGTATTGCCAACAAGTATGGCCACATAACTTTAATGAAACCATTTACTCCCAACATAAATCACCTTACATTTAAGACCTCCTTTTATACTTTCTCCCTCTCTCTATCATCCAGCTAAGCAGTTGCAATATCTAAAAGGGATACATGAATCACAACAGGACTTTGGCTGTCCATAGAAATGAATTGTGGTAGGGCTGGGTTGGGCAGGGAGCGGTGCAGAGTGATTTGAACTCATAATCGTAATGCACATTGCCTTAAAGGAGACTTCATGAATATGCTCAGAGAGTCAGAGTGACTGGCTGGCACCAGGTCAGATCTGATTTGCATATTGTTTACGGCCACTAGCTTAATTTGAAGCAGAGGTTTGAGTCTGCGATAACGTTGGGGCCTTATCTACAGAGTTGGCTAAGTGGCTGCAGGAGTAAACTTTTCAAAGTGATATGCTCCAGTAGGATGACAGGGAGTAGAGGCCCTGTTGTATTCAGTGCAGGGCTTTGTGCAAAAAATTCTTAGAGGATGTGCACAGTACAGTGTTTGGAAGGAGATGTAAACATGTAATTTCTTTAAATGTTATCATGTATCATTTGGCCACAAAAAGCAAATCAGGCTGTAATTTGGAGTAAACACAGCTAAGGCCACATTTTTACTTGCAGAACACAGTTTCTAAATTCACCTTTTTAAAGACTGATATACATCTTTACAAACAAAATCCACAGTAAAGTATATTTTGTATAAGTCTGATGAGCTGGATATTGTGAAATGGGTGTTTTAAAGAATTAAAGGATCATCTAATGTTTAGAATTTACTTTTACCCTTATCATAAGTTTAATTGTTATCCTTATGCTAAGTAGATGTTCTACTGTAAGGGAAGTTGATGTATTTAGATTTAGTCCAGAGAAATCTGTTAGTGCTTTACTGCAGCACTGACTATGAGGTTAAAGTGCATACTTTCAGTTTTAATTTGAAGGTGTTTACATCCATTTCAAAGGAATGGTCCGGGATTTGACCCTTTTGAACATAGCCATTGCAACCAGTTTGGGACAGGGTGTAACTGGACAGCTTAACTGAAAGGTTAATTCTGGTGATATTCTATACTTTCCTTTTTGTCAACAAACTAACAATGAATGTTTCCTACTAACAAGTAATGTGTGTGTGTGTGTGTGTGTGTGTGTGTGTGTGTGTGTGTGTGTGTGTGTGTGTGTGTGTGTGTCGAAAACCTAATATATCTGATTATTTATTTTGGCACAATCCACACACACTACCAAATACTTAATAAAGCACCAAATGTGGATTAATCCGCTGCTGAAAATAGTCCCCAACAAATTCACTATTTCCTCCTGATTGAGTAATGTTTGGTAACACCTACAGTGCCCAGCTGTTTTGGGAATTACTAAGCCTTTTTAAAAAGTGAAACTAAATATTAGTGAGCTGTTTGTGATGATATATGTCTGATTTAGGAGCAACGATAACATTTTATTATTTGAAGGTCAAATACATGCTCAGGTGGATTGAGGTAAGGTGACTGAGTTGGCCAATTAAGAACATTCCACTGTTTGGCCATATGCAATTCTTGCTTGCCTTGTCAGTACGTTTACAAACATTTCCATGCTGCATGATTCAGTCCTGTTTAACAAGGTTTGATGCATTTGTTTGAATCTGCAGATTCATCTAGCAGTGACATCATCCAAGAACACAAGTTAGTGTTTTACTGGCAGCCTGAACACAACCTCCAGCATGTTTGACAGATGAGGTGGTATGTCCTGCGTTATGAGTCGTTTTGTTGTTGTTTCCATCATTCTGGTACAGTATATGTGGTTCTTTGTCTTATCTGTCTGTAATTTTGTTCCAGAACTTTAAACTGACTACAGCTATTAACTAAAAACACTCTAGGCAATAGCTCAACATTTTAGGGAAATCGCTCAAACATACCTAGTTTGATACTCACCCCAAACTCTCAAACTCACTCATATAGAATCTGAAAGTTAGAGCTGGAGTCAGTATGTGGTTAGCCTTGTCATTCTTTCATACAGGAGGCATCATGGCAAAATGGATTGCACATTCACAATATAGAAAAAAAGAAATATATATATTTATTTTTTTGCACTTACCTGACTAGAATGATGTGGACATTGCCGTAATATTTAAATTAATTGCAGAAATTTAGTTTACACAACAATGTAGTAATAACTTTGTTTACTATTTATAATCAGCAGTTTGTAAGTATCACTTAATGCATGTAGTCAATGTATGGTTATAAACCTGCTATTGGCTATGTCAGTCTGAATTCTCCCCTACCCTACTGCTATCTGCCTGTTACACTATTTTTCAAGGGCACCGTCACTGCATCCTGGGCTTAGTGCTGCCGAAGACGATTGGGTTGATTGGGCCGGACCTTTCTCCAGCACTGGCACAGTGCTAAAACGAAGTGTGAAGGTCTGGCTAAGCAAGACTACTTGGGCACACCTGGGGTTTGTTTTCAATCATGTTTTAGATTTCTGTCAGCCCTCTTGTAATGTGCTTTCCTTTCCTTTGTCTGTTCTGACTGTGGGGTTATAATTTTGACGATACTGTAGTTGTAACTTCATATTATATTCTACACTTTATTGGGGCTGAATAACCAAAATATCAAATGAAATATCAAGTCACTAAATTTTCTTTAATTACTTTATTGTGCATTTAAACAATGTTAAATTAACATAGTCTTCATAACTTCACGGTTCTCTAACAACATCCTAAAATTAAACTTAGTCACACGCTGTGCCGTTGCACCTGTCTTTATCTAAACAGTCTGATTTGTTTTCTAACCTAAGTTATATACAATACATTATTTTAAATTGAGCAGCCATGTAAAAAAAAACTAAAAACTATAGAATGTCATGTTAGATCTTATTTTGTATTCTGATAAAGGTGAGGCATCAATATTGTCTGAGCTATGACAGAATAGGACTCCATGGCCAGTTACGTTTCTTCATCGCTAATGCATTGGAACAGCACAAGGAAAAATTTGTTTTTCTTTTCTTTTCCAGGACCCTATTTTCCAGGGTCCTGGAAAAGAAATAAAGCTAATATTTCCTAAATTATTCCTTTAACCATCTGCTATTATCACTTTTCTAAAATAGTTTATTTCGTAAATAAAGAGCACTGTTCCTTAACTGAGTCCAGATTGATGCTGTCTTTCCTGTTTTCCATGTAAACTATGGCTGTAGTTTCTGACAGTATGCTCTATGACAAGAGGGTTCATCCTGAGCTTCTGCGCACAATCTACCGAGCCTTTCTTTCCCCCCTCTCCTTCACTGTCACTCCGTCTCTCTGTCGTTCCCTCTGTTCTCTCTTTCTTCTACCCTCTTCTCTGTCCCACCCACCCACCTATCTCATCTCTCTTTCCCTTTATCTTCCTATGTTTCTCTCCCTCTGTTGTTCCCTTCTTTTCTGTTCCCTCCTCCATATTCCTCCCTCGCTCCCTCTCCTTTTTATCATGCATCAACTGCTGCGTCTGATGAGCACATCAGTCAAGGCCTGGCTAATGAAGTCCCTCTCCTTCGCCATTAGAGTGAAATAACTAATCTATCTCTCTCTCTCTCTCTCTCTCTCTCTCTCTCTCTCTCTCTCTCTCATATCTAACCAAACCATTTTCTCTCCTCTCTCCCCGCTCACATACTCTCTAATCCATCTCTTCCACTCCTTTCTTGTCTTCTCTCTTTTGCTCCCTCTTCCCCAGTGTCTCTCTCTCTCTCTCTCTCTGTCCAACATTAAGGTATAAATAAGATGAAGGCTGGTTGAGGTTAAGGCTGCAGGTTTCCCTGGTCATATGAAGAGAGAGAGAAAAGGAAGCAAAAAAAAAAAGACATGAAGAAATAACAACAAAGTGTAAACTGAGTTTAGGTGTCTGTTAAACCCTCAAGTATATTTCTGAATACAACATGTGTGTGCTGTAATATACAATAATTCCTTTAAAATTAATGTGCTCTTAGCTTTTCTTACTAATAACACATGTACATCATTAAAATTATCACATCAAGCCAATTAATTAGATAAATGAGGGACATAAGAGGAGATAATGCTCATTTAATGTTGTAAAAATCCCATTTGTGTGAGTGTAACAGTTCATCACACATCACAGTCAGATACACTACATGGTCAAGACTACGATGACACATCTGAAACTATGAAATACATTAAATAAACCTTTTATGTGATTTGCAATTGAGGTTGTTTTGAAACACATAAATCTGTATATTATAAAAAGATATATATTTGATCAATATTATTGAGGCTTAGTGATGTAAAACAATGTACTGAAGTTGCAAAAGGTAACATTAATTTATTTTGTCCATCCAACCATTTTTTTATTTCTATGCTATGGGTGGGTGAGGCAAACAGGAAGTATAACGTTGCAATGGAGCCAAGTTTGTATTAAGCCTGTATTTGTTTACACTTGGTTTCTTGTTTCAACATGACAATGACCCCGTGCACAAAGCCCTTTCCAAGTGTTTTTCCCAATTTGGCGTGGAAGACCTTAACTGGACTGCACAGAGCCCTGACCTCAGCCACATCCAACGCCTATGGGATGAACTGGAACGCTGACTGTGAGTCAGACCTTATCGGCCATTGAGATGTTTATCAATCAAATTTGCAGAATATTTGGGTGTCCACATACTTTTGGCCACATAGTGCATGAGGCATAACAAGACAGATATATTAATTTAGTGTCATTGGAAAACACTGCTATGACATGCTGGAATAAACAGGTGTGATGGCAACAGATGTAATAAAGTGAAAACAAATAGTTTAGGGAAGGTATATTTGTGCTGATTTATACAGAATGCAGCCATCCATGCAGCCCAGTCAGTGACAGGGAGGTGGACATGAGCCGAGGCTTTTCCACTAACTACTTGTTCAGCAGATAAAATCCCTCGCCTGCACGGCCGCCCCATGGTATTAACTCAACCTTGCGTGAAGACTGCCTTGATCTGCTCTCCCAACACACCACCCTGTTCCCTCCCAGCACCCATAACCTGCGCACATCCTCCCTGATCCCTGCTGACATTTACCACAGCCCTACCCATAATTCGCATTTATGCAAAGCGGGCCCCCCAAATTAATGCCAGGATCACGTAGCTGAGTGCGACGGCTATGCTAATGTGCCATCTGAAACCTGGCGGCTTAATTTCATTTTTTAGCTCCCCCTCTCAAGGATTGGTGCAGCTCACACAACGGGGTAGACCCGTCCACTTAATGAATCTGTTTAAAATCCAATAAAGACTTTTCATAGCTCATCGAGCCTCTGTATCCATCTAGCACCATTAGCAGGCAGCGGCACATCAAGACTTATTTAGGTAAATGACATGTTGGCTTTGCAGGTGTTTCAACAACACAAAACCACCGGGGTAAGAGGAGGACTCAAGACTACACAATGCTTTCTCAGTCTATACAATGTGTGGTGCTCTGAAGATGCAAGTTAAAGTTTATGGCCTGTTTTACTGATGTCTCCATAACCTTTTGATTGCATTGTCATCTAAAAACCATTAAAAACACATAAAAAGAGTCATAGTATAGCACTGGGTGACTTATTCCTTCATTACACTGTGGAATTCCTCAGTATTGTAAACACTAGAGAGATAAAAAAGTTAGTTGCAGAGTTGTTTTTAGGTTATACTGCAATTATCAAGTTTATCGTAATTAAGGAATATGTCACCTAAATGTTACAATATTACTTTTTACTGCTGACTTTGGTCTCATTGGGATTGAATTTTGGACAAAAATATCATTTGGGAATTTATTTAGATGAAAATCAACCCCCCCCAAAAAATCCATTATCCGTTGAGACAGTTTTGAAGTGAGAAGGAGTAAGCATATTTCCAGCAGTGTCACAGTGTTCTTTTAAAATACTAAGGCTCTCTATACATGATCAAGCTGTTCTGTTCATATGGGCAGTGCCAAGAGGCCAAACTACCTTGAGCATTGTACATAACCACTGTGCTTTAAGTTTTTACTTGTTTGTCCGTGATCTTACGAAACACAATCGATGCGGTTCTATGTGTGATGTAACCTCAAAAGGACTCAGAAAATAACAACAAAACAATTAACATTCATGACACTTTTCTGCTGCCAGGCACAGGAAGCCTGAGGATCTCAATATGCGTCAAACTAAATGTTAGTGGGGGACGAGGCTTCAGATGCTGTTCAGTGATCATCTGACAATTTTTGTAACTTTCCAAGTGGACAATCCAACAACATCTAATCTGTTTACATCTAAATGTTTCCATAATGTATGGATTTCTGTGAAGGTTTACAAAGATGGTGAAAACCAACAGTGAAAGGACCATTAATGATACCATGCTACAGTAACTAGTTTAATATGGGCATCATTGCATTATTGCAGTTTGTTGAACCAAAACCATTTTACTTAAGAATACAAGCTTTACACAGCTACTTGTCTACAGTTGAGGGCATTAGTGCTCAGCAAACATGTTTTGACAAAAGCTCCAAATATTTCAACTCTTGACAGGAGGAACACGATCCGCATTTCAAAAGGGTTTTGTTGTGTGTTGCAGCAGTGGCCAGAGCCACGACCAGAGCATCTGCCAACACTGCTGGCTGAAATCAAAAAGAGCTGCCTGGTGGACTCAGTACTTTCCTCAAGTAAACAACATCTGCGGGCAGCAGCACCTTCTGTGGTCCCAGCCAGCTGGGGGCCTGGCCAGGTGAGGCGGAGAGGACCGAGGCCCCCAGTGGGAGAGAGCTCCTTCCTCACCAGCTGTGGAGCTGAAGCTGCCTATCTATGTGCAGATCTGTTTGAATTTTTGTATTGGCTCAAACAAAAGGGTCCTTTTGGTTCTATATCATGCACAGGCACTACAGAACTATGCATGATTTAAGAGTCAGGTGTGTATAGTGTGTATTAGTGTAACAAAGACCAGCAGAACAACCATCAAAAGCAATCAGATGTAAGACCAAACCAAACCAACTATTTTCCCAGATAATTGGACCTACGGAAGTGGATGTGTAATCTATGATGGGTGTTTACAACACACAGTTATAGTAATAATTGTATCTTTCATCTTCATTTTGTCTTTCAAATAAGTTTGGCAAACCTGGAGGTAAGACGATGGGACAACAAACATGAGCAGTCAGAGTTGTGAAAATAAGTTTTTTAATAAGCCAGAAATATTCCTTTAAGGCAAGGTTATAGGCATATGTGCCTGGTATCTCAAAAGTTACAGTTATACATATATATTTTTAAACATATCACACCTGTTTGCTGGGTCTAAATTTATCTGGCATGGTCAAGCTAAACCCACTGTGTGGACCTCCACCCACAACGACAGTGAACTGCCGGTAGGGTGGCAGGCTGAGACGCAGACCTTGGTGTGCACGACCATGGCTGCCATAGTTCAGATTCGGTATCGGCTCAAGAAAACAGTCTACAGGTGCTTTTGTGAAACACCATTTGGTCATTCAGAACTAATAGCTTTTGTCCTAATCTACTGAGAAAAGTGTTCTAGCATTTCAAACTGATGAGGCAACAGGAATGACAAAAACTTTTTATGTGCACATTATTGACTGCAGGAACTCGAGGGGCAGGAAGTTATTGGAGGAAAAACAAGTGCACCCTTGGCTTTGGAGGCATATGAAAATGAGACAAAACATTCCTGTATTCTGTATGATGCCCTTGCCTACAGTAGACCAGGCACTGGGGTCAGAGAAGGCCACGGCAGGGCCATAGGTGGTTAGGAAGTTCACTATATTTATCCCTGTGAGGAAACTCGTCCTCATCATTTGACCCATCCTAACTATAACTGGGGAGTGGGCAGCCAGCCTCCTGCACTTGGGGACAGCACCCGCTCTGCCTTGGTCAAGGGCAAGGGCAGTACAGGGCATTTTAACATTATTCCAGGGTGGGGCCTAGGGTAGAAGAGCACGAGCAGAAAATCTGTCACTAGTGTCTTCTGTTGGGTGTTTTAGTCCAAATTGGTATTGGGGAGGGCATTCCTTCACCAGACAGATGATAAACAACAACATGTGGGAAACACATTTAAAGGGCCCTTTGGTATGTAAGGTTCAGTTTAATGCTAGAAGATGTTTGTGTTATTCTTAGCTTATAAAGGTCATATTGAGGGAGGTCTCTTTCGGCTCCACATGAACACATGCATACACAAATGCCGTATCTATGTCACCTTTAAATGCTGCGTTAATTTAATACTTATTACAAATAACCT
This sequence comes from Nannoperca australis, assembly GCA_036023655.1. Classification (NCBI taxonomy): domain Eukaryota; kingdom Metazoa; phylum Chordata; class Actinopteri; order Centrarchiformes; family Percichthyidae; genus Nannoperca; species Nannoperca australis. Next base: position 10,980 of record JAVQJD010070980.1, on the reverse strand, counting down.
TTCAGTCACTTTCCACTAATGACCACTCTGTTAGTTTATCCCTTCTCTCTTTCATCTTGACTGTGCATGTCCTTTGACATTGCCTGAAACAAAACTAAACCTATTTGTGGAAGTCTACAAAAGAGAAATAATTGAATTGGATAATTGGCACTGCCTCACATGGAAAGCCTGTCTGTACCAGCTGCCACTGACGGGATTTATTTCTCTAACAAAGTACATTATAGCCTCAAGATTTCTCAAGGCTGGAGTGGAGCAACAGGACTTGAGAATGGCTTATGTTGTCTTTGTTAGTGGGCATTGTTGCTACTAAAGACACAGTTGCAGTCCTTAGCTTTTGTAATATGACACATTTCCAAGTGAAACAGAATTAGAATTAGATTTGGGGCCGACAGACAATGAGAAATAAATTTAACATTTTCTTTCAAATACACTCCTCTGACCCATTATATCTATGTAACTTCTACAATCCACATGCTAACTAAGCTAAGCTCATATAAAACACTGAATTCTAATATGATGGTAGTGGTTACCTGGGTGCCCCAAAACACATTTGGTTGAATACATTTACGTAAACAACCCATGGTAAAAGATGAGTTATCAAAAATATGTGAGCATTTTACAGAAAGAAAAAAATAGAAGGATTTTGATATATACTAAAATACTCAACAATTCCTTTTAGCTAGTAGCATGGCTAATGGAAGAGCACAAAACAAATGAGTCAACATTTGACAGCGGACACGTACAGTCATAATAGCAGAATCAGATTTGCTCGTGTGCGCCCTTCACTTCCAGGGTAAATTGAATTGGTTATGCTCTGCTCTCAGTGTGAGTTTGCAGTCAGGGAATTCAAGCTGCCAAAATGAGCGCGAGGAGCTTTGATCATTATGAGCGCGAGAATCCCTATTGCTGGCTCGAATATAGTTACACAATTCTTCTTTGCATGCTCAAATCATCTGTTACACCATGCCTGTGCGCTCTCAAATGTTGACTTGTAGACTGAGTAGTGTTGCAATTTGTTTTGTGCTCCTTAAAACATTTCTTATCAATAAACTCTCATCAGCTAATACAGACTTCAGACACTACACATGGAAGAATCAAAAAACATGAAGAAAAGAGTTGTTGAGCTCCACCAAACTGGGGTCACTTAAAAAAACTTGATAAACTTGGGTGGCTATTTTATTCTCTTTTTAAAGTTACGTCTGAGCCTCCAGAGCTCATTAAAATTTAAAATAGAACAGCTGTAGATTTAGCTTAGTCAGTCCATCAGACGCTTCAGTGATGGTGTGTGTAGGAGCCTGCAGTTACGTCCATCAAACCCACTTAAAATTACAAGAACAATGAGAAAATGCAAAACATAAATCAGCTCTCTAATGTTGTGCATCCAAGTAGAGAATTGCACTTGAAGCATGTATGGATTTCAAACTAACTTTGGAGGTGGTCATGTGCTGGGAGAAACTCAGTAGAAAGCATTACAAAGGAAAAATATACTTTCAGTGCAAACAGTGAATGAAGAACACAACTTTCAAGATTCAACATAAAATGTTAATTTCAAGATTTCATTTTTAAGTTAATTAAAAACACCACTTAAATGAATCTTCTGTTGAGACTTATTTTGCAGTATGAACTGTGTAACAAAATGCAATCATCCAATGACTAAAAAGTAACATCACTGGAGTATCTATAGTATGACAGATCATTTCAAATATCCCAAATGAAATGGTTCCCGGTGTGGGGAACACATTCTCCTCACCAACAGGGCTGGCCTTTACATTTTTGGGGCCCTTGGTGAAGCTTTGCTTTGGGGATGGTCACACCAAATCTTTTCAGTGCTACCCAAGTGACATCAGCTCACAAAAAATTCCATTTTCAGAGAGCTCCAAAACACTTGATTCTACACTTCCCATAATGCAACTTGATAACTAAGATGGAGATAATTTCAACACATCATTTACGTTTTTCAAGATATGCCACTGTGTCCCCCATCTCTTCAAAAAAGTAGCAGTTTTATCACATTTGTTCTGTGGATCAGCACGACATATGACTACTTCCTCTGTCTGTAAGATGCGTTCTGTGCTGCAGCAATCACGTGATATAAGTCAGATGACTTGACAAAGATGCTGCCGATGTCAAGACTATAATCCCCAGTGATGTTACTTGAGTCATTTAGTACTCCCCCACAACTAGTAGGAGTATGTTTGGGCCTAAGCTGCTGTTGCAGGGCCACCATCCACTTGTCTAGAAACTCCAACATAGAGGCAGAACTTTCTTTTGGGGCCCTTGCAATATTTTCGGAAAACATTTGGAAACAGGACCCGAAACAGAACTTACACAACCCCACAAAGCTTGTTTAGGTGGGTCAGCAGCTCCTTAGGAGAGGGCTGGCCATACTTTAGCACTCATTTAGACTCTGTTTAAACCAGGTAGGTGGCACATTCTCCAAAATGATGCCAATATTATTTAGCTCAGCCTCTGTTAGACGACCTGCTTAGCTTTCCCCTCGCCTTCCCTTTTGCTATCATTAATGTTGGCTGTCTGCTCCCCCACCCCAACCCCCTCCACTCTCTCTCGCTCCCTCCCTCTCTCTCCTCTGCCTACTTGGCCCCTTGTGAACTGTGTACAAATATAGATTAGTTTAGAAATTCATTAGCCCAGTCGTTATCTGTCATTGGCGTGCGCCACACCATAACAAGTCCCGGGGGGGGGGGGGACTCGCTTTGGTAGCGAGATAAGCAATGAGTTCCTCTTTTTGACTGTGTCAAAGAGAGAGAAAGGGAGAGGAAGAAAGTAAATAAAGAGAGAGAGAGAGCGACAGAGAGAGAGAGATAGAAAGAAAAAGATAAAAATAGACAGAGATATATGCAGAAGGAGGGGGAGGGATGGTGTGGAGGGGAAACAGCAGGAGATGCCAACAGCATTTTGAACATCTGTTTATGCTCTACAGATTACACACACATACTGGACAACATTTCCCAACATGCTACAGTGGCGGGAAGCAGAGCACGGTCAGCCGGCCAGCTGTTCCCTCATTGATATGTTTGATTGTGTGTTACTTATGTGAGTGTATGTGTCAGGGGTGTGTCCAGGGGGGAATCTGATTGGCCACCCCAGGTGCATCCCCCCCGCTATCCTAAACTATGATTGGTTTACTGCCCAGTCAGAGGCAAACCTAGTTTGAACAGTTTGGCGAGAAACCAGACTTGCTTTCTAGACTACAAAACAACTCAGAGAAGGATTTAGAATTGGAAAGATGGATAAAGAGCTTCTTGAAACCTCGGAGAAACAACAATTTGAAGGCGTTGACGCTGGGGATTCCAGACGCTGCTTGTCACTGGAAAGATGGGAGTAGAATTTTTGATACATCCACTACTGTGGTTAAAAACGTTTTAGCTGTTTAATGTTAGGCGGAATCTATTTGAACCGGGGTACTGAGATCTCTGTTATCTCAGCTTGCTAGCAAACCGTCAAGACGGTTTATCGCCAACAATACTTTCACTTCTATGGTGCCAACTGTGTTGTGTTATTTTATAAGTAAACTTTAAAACACTAATGTTATTATGCTGCTTGTAAACAGTGTTATTTCTGATTCTGATTAGAAGTACTAAGTAAAAGTACCTATACAATACAAATACTCACAAGTAGGATTTTATATGCAGGACTTTTACTTAAGTAAAATGACAGTATTATAAAGGCTAAGTATATCAGCTTGAAGTAGTGGTTTCATCCCTCTGATTGATATATAATTGTACATGACATAATTTGATTATTAATACTAGTGGTGTAACGGATCACAGATCCCACGTTTCGGATCAGACTGCATGTCATTTTTCCTTTCCTCACTTTGTCACTCACTGTGCTTCTTTTCGTCTTGCAACGTAGCATACATCCATGCCGAACCGTTACACCACTAATTAGTACTGAAACATGAGTATGTAAGCAGCATGTTACTGTTGTAGCTGGAGGTGAACCTAGTTTGAACTACTTTATATACAGTTAGCTGGTTCAATTTATTGGTTCCGGCCAGGCCCCTCCAAAGATGATTAAATTGTTTACAAGAGCACAGACTTGTTAAGAATAGCACGTTCTTCATCTAGCCTCTCAGTGTTGCTCATCATTTGCACCAGATTGAGCCTGGACCCCTTAGAGGGTCTGAGGTCCACTAGATTTCATGAAACCCGTGCATAAGTCAGAGCCCCACTTGGGCTACCCCAGTAAAAAAAAAAGTCTGGGCACGCCACTGGTGTGTGCATGAGGGAGAGAGAGAGAGCACCATCTGTTAACATATGTCACCGACGTTGCAAAAGAGAAAAAGCACTTGAGCCAAGCGCTTTCTTTATTACTGCTTTCATGAAGGCGTCGAGTTTGATCATTACTTGTTATGACTGGCTGTTCCATAGCCTCTCTAGTATAATAAACAGCATTGTGTTAAGACGTGTGCATGTTTTAGGGAGAAATCTTAGGTTTGTATTAACCTGCTGTCACTTCAATGAAAGACAAGCCAAAACAAAACCGAATGCTGGCAAAGCAAAACAGATACCGCCTGTGGTCCAGCAAAGACATTTTGTTGTTTCTCAACAGCTTCTGAAGCGGCTGAAATGTAGTAACTGCTTTAATGCAAATATTTGAGCACAAAGCATTCAGCTGGAGAAAACGCAATGTGCATTAATATTTCATAGAGAGACAGCACAGCATCATAGAGAACGGCGCATTGCGCACCACATCAAGCTATTCAAAAGCTCCATCCCCAATTATGTTTTTTCTTGATGGTTGGTCCATGGTTTGTTGTTGTTCTCCCTGCAGTTTAGAGGTAATTAATCATCTAAATATTTCTGTTTTTTTTACTGTATCGGTCGACTGGACTCTAAGGGTTATGAGCAAACCCTTAATTGGGCCTCAAGGAAAAGAGAAAAATTAAATTTTTGGAGCTTGTACTTCCATAGCACCAACTTCAGCTGTTTGCACAGGCATGATTATAAAAGGGAGTTATTAAGTTGCAATGCACTTCAGCACTCATTTTTACATGCTCATTTAAAAATCAAGAAGCCAAATGAATGTTGTTTGAAGTAATATCCAAGTATAACCTGCATGTACGACGCAGCATAAGCACAATGTGACAAATTTATTTGTACAGCATATATTTAATGTTGCAGAGGAGACAAATAAGAGGAATGAAAACGAGAGAGGATGATGCTCAATTAAAGTTGTTTACCACATTAGATTGTAGTGAGTTCATGGTGCGCATCTGATTCTGCTTATAAATGGAACAGAGCATCCTGAACTTTGAAATTACTTCTTTAAAATTAATTAATTTCTGCTTCCCCTCAACAACTTTAAACCAAAGGTCTCTCATACAGTCTATAAGGCTTGTGATTACTTTTTAATGTATGACGCTGTATGTTGCTGCCTGGTTTAAATAGTGTGTTTGGGGGTGGGGGGGGGAGGTTATTTTGGTTGCTGGTTGTCTTGGTCTTTGATGAGGTCTCTGGACTAACAGGTGAACAAATGCAGAAAAGAAAGTGTATGGATGATAAAACAAAATAAGGACATTACCATACCACTTTCTAATGTAATTATGGCATATTTATTTTATCATTGAGACAGAGGTGTGTGTTGCTTAAATGTTCCGTACAGCTTTATTCAAACATGAGCAGGAGCAGGAAAAAATAAATAAATAAATAAATATATATATATATAAAAGTGTATTTGGCACCTGGTGCATGAGAGCGAGCAGAGAGAACAGCGGTGAGCTGGAATGTAATGATATGAAGTAAGCAATGTGTTTGTGTTTTCTCTCACAGGTTGTATCAGTGATTTAAAACAGTTTTTTTGCTCAAGCCTTTTATTGACCATTGTGAGTGTGAGGGATGCATAACATGTATTCTATTCTGCTGCCTATTTTCTTTACTCTTTTAGCCCAGCATCGATTATTAGATAATATCCTAATTACATATTTTTTGCTGTGATGAAGGTCCAAGACTATTAAAGCACATTGCTACTACAAGAAGTTATTAACTGAAATGAGTTTCATGAAACTCTTAGAGTAACACTGGTTTAATTTTTAAACCTGGAAGATAGACCTTTTTGTCAAAGAGGATCTTACTCTATTAACCAAAAAAAAATTGGTTTGGAACTCAAAAAGTTGGTTTCCAGCTGGAACCAACACTAGCAGATTTTTATTGACCTGAAGTGTGTACAGATCTACATGGAGATGGTATTTATGTTCATATTAATACAAATAATACTAATAGCAGTATAATAATTGTAATATAAAAAATCTAAAAAAGTCTAATTTTTATTCATTCATATAAGTTAACATTTTAAAGAGAATCTAAGTTCAAAAACATTTAATGGCTTCCCATATGGACAACCAGTGCAATAATGATCAATTATAACATAATATGTACGTGGACAACACTGACCGTGTCTGTTGTAATAATATATAATAATGAGTAATATTGTAGATAACAATCTCAAGTCTCAAATGAATCCAGCTTCAGGGTTGTTTCTCTGGGATGTTTGTGATTCTGTTTCTGGATGAAGCATATATATAATCTCTGTTTTGGAGTTGCTGTGCACTTGATAGGCCTCCTCTGTAATCTTGCCTGTCTTTGGGGCCTTGCTGCAGAGGTATGGTGCACGATGTGAAGGGAGATAGCAACTACAGGCTGTAGCAGATTTATAATTCTGATTTAAAGAAGTGATTTCTCCTCTGGGCCATCCCTCCCCTGTGGAAGATGCACATCAGATGATACACTCTACAAGGAAGAAAACATTGAAAACCTTCACATGGGTACCAGAGGAGATTTGTGACTTTGGATTCAACCTTCCCAACAGTGGGAAGCCAGGCTCCAGCCTGACTATTCCACTGAGCAGCCCCTCAACCTTTGCCTGGTAGCCCCCTGTCCACTACAGATACCATCTCCACGTTATCTGCGAGGGCTAAAGAAAACGTCTTTCATGTTTTATAAAGCGAGAGAGCCAACAGGAAATGAAAGAGTCCCTCCCTGGAAGACAAATAAAGAGAATGAGGGAGAAAAATTGATGGTGGAGAGGGGAATCCAGTCTTCATCTCCTGGAGCTACGGAGCCACGGCTCCGTGGAGACAAATTTCTGGCTCCTTTTATGCGCATGTGTGTGTATTATAGCTGCAGGGCCGAGTGAAACTCAGCAGCATCAATAATAGGAGATGTTTTTTTCCCCCCCTGTTCAACTCTGTCTACTTATAAATGTTGTCATCCTTCTTAGGGCAAAAGATTAAAAGGGGGCTTTTGGACCAAGCGATGGAGCTCATTTGTAAAGTCGCACAAGAAAAGTGCCTGCAGCCTGACTGCACACACAAACTTGCACACACAAACAGTGAGAGAAGGGGGTGGGGTGGGGTGATGTGCGGAGAGTTTGAGAGGAAGGGAAGGGAAAGGGAGAGAGAAAGTAAAAGGAAATGAAAATGTGCAAGGAGAAATTCATGCCGGCAAATTTACTTATAGACTCCAGCCTGTGCCAGCAGAGTTTTTGTACGTTGGCTACTGAGCTTATAACTCTTTTCCTTTTACCATCTATACAATTACAGACCCCAAGCTTATTAAAGAGCCTTTGGACATCTTTTCTATCCCCTTCTCCTCTTTTGCTGTTCTTGAACCTAAAGAGAGGCTTCTGGATTTTTCAAAAAGCTTGTTTATCTATCATTGTCATTCTTTCAGACTGATTCCAACACTGACTTGGTATGTGTGTGCTTGTGTGTATTTGTGAACTAAGTCCTGCCTGCGGGTACGTTGGAGGGGAGAGCAGGGTGTCAGTGAATTAGAGAAAACACAAGGTAAACAGCATGTCAGTCAGCAGCTGCTATCGCTCTCATTAATACATTATAGGTTTTCTTCATACGCCCGCGCTTCACTGCCTTCATTCAATGAGGAGGGCAGATTTACAATGGAAAATGCATCAATATAGTTGACTTCTAAAATAAAGTCAGTAACTCATGCTAAAATGTTGACAGAATGTCAATATTTCTTTCTAAAAGATAGATGAATTGATGTGATGTGACCCTGGAAAATATCAAGGAGGGACATGAAATTAATCACCACCACAATCACAACCTGGTTAAACAATCTCATTCAACTCTCCATCTTCCTCATTTTGCATACAGTCAGCCTGAATAGAGGGTTTTAGACAAACCAAATGAGCCTATCCCACAGGACAAAACTATGTTAAATTAATCTATTTTAACTAGTTGGCTGACCGACGTGATTACTTGTCCAGCCCTGCAAAAGTCAGTCACCAGTCCTAACCAGAAAAATTAGTCAAACACTTCTGTTCCTTAATGGTTTTGCCAAATGGAGGAAAAACTATTGTTACCTGTCATGGTTTGCCATCAGGCAGCAGAAGAAGGACGCAAAGGCAGACCGGCTGGAGTGACAGGATTTATTTGTAGAACTGGAGGGTACTCACACTGGAGGAGGAGACCAGGAGTACAAGCATAGAAACAGTGCGGGAAAAAAATAAAAGAAAACCCATGACAGGAGCCCAAGGGGCTGCCAGGCATGGAGGACGCTCGGGAGGACGGGGCAGACAGGACCAGGCACGGAGAGGCACAACTGAAGGCTGTTGGACAGTTCAGAGACCGGCAGTGACGGAGGAGCCGCTCCGGTGGGCCGCCAGGGATCAGGCACGAAGAGCAGATGTGGAGAGAGGCCGCTCCAGCGGACGGACTGGAAACTGCGGCGGCAACTCATCAGGAGAGGGCAGCGGCAACCACTCAGGAGACTGCAGCTCGGCGACTGCAACTGTCGTGACAGCTGGTGCAGGGAGGATTGAGGCCTGATCCTCAATCAGAGTCCGAAGGAGCTGGTATTGCTGCCCGAGGAGATCTCCCTGGCTTGCCATCTCTCTTTTCCACCAGTCTGCTGGGTCCATTGATGGTCGGTACATTCTGTCATGGTTTGCCATCAGGCAGCAAGAGAAGGACCCACACGCAGACCGGCTGGACTGACAGGATTTAGGTACTTACACGGGAGGAGGAGACCAGGAGTACAAGCATAGAAACAGCGGAAAAGACCAAAAAGACACCAACATAGATCGCGCACGACCAATACAATGAACCGACAAGAGACAAAGGGAAAGGACCTGGGATTTGTGTCCTTGGATTTGTGATATGGTTACGGTTTTGTAAGGCACCATGGAAAGGGGGAGACAAGAAGAAATTCTCTTAAGTGAGTTTAATAGCAAAAATGAACATACACAATGGGCTGGGCAGAAACAGAGGCAGGCCAAGGGCAAGGTAGGTGAGCACTGGGGAGGTGTGGATAATCATTCACACACGAGGGCAGGAACTGAAAAGAAAAAACAGGTAAGGATTTCAAAATAAAACAGGAAGCACAGACAGAGGATTAATGGGATGCGACAGGTTTAGGCTACTAAAACTCTTTTGTCAGATTGACATGGTTTGGTTCAGGGGCTTTCAAGTGCATCTCATTCTAGTGCAATAATGAAACTTTGGTTCCATAAAATCTGAACAGACTCTAAGAAAAATTTGGAAATGTGGTAAAAAGCTCCTTAAACTTTTTCCAAAATCAAAAATGAGCTTTTACATTTATTACTTGGTTATAGGTAAGGGAAGCTGGTATCTTGGTTCAGATTAGATGAAGATGGTGGTTTTGGTAAAATATGCAAAAAAGGAACTGCATCTTGACTTATTCTTGTCCCTGTTAACCCAAACCACCATCTTTCTTTAACCTTAACCAAGTGCTTTGAATTTAACAAAAAACTTAGATTTTGCTTCATTTACTATAAGCAAATATTGTTGGGAAAACAAATTAAACACATTTATTTCAGATACATTTAATATTAGGACTTTGCAGCTCATTTTATATTGACTAAAATATGTCCTCATTATGTTGATAGTTAATCTATCAAGCATTACGTTTCCCTCAAGTTGCTGTTTTGAATAAGTAGCATATAAACATAGTTTCTAGGTGACAGTGTTGTTTAAAATGACCCTGACAATCAAATTCATGTGGTTGTGTGAATAATGTTCTCTATCTGAGGCAAAGGCGGAAGTAGCATTGCAATGTTGTAGCACATTAATGGCCAGATTGCTGTATTTGCCAGAAGACTTTTCCTCTTGCAAAACGGTTTCCTTTTGCACTTATGAAGTGTCAATACACATTCCTACTAGCCAGGGGATGACCTCTTTCCATTTTGAAAACTTTGTTTGTAGCACCATTAGGACGATAACTTGTTTTTCAGGTTCTCCAAATGATTTATGGCCATTTTGATAATTAAAAAAGCATTTCCTCTTGTGCTACCCATTGGCTAAACTATCTACCTAAAACACATGATGCTAATGATCAGATTGTCATGAATTTAACTGTTGATCTCTATATTTGCCAGAGGGTGAACCCTTTCCATTGTGGTCATTCTTGCCCTTTCCTCTAGCAACACTCGTACACCAAATTGTATTGCATAATGTACCATGACTTTGATGAATACATTGATGTTCCCCCGAGGAGACACCCTTTTGACTTTTGTGGTTTCATGACCAACCAGAAACCCTAACCAGAATAATCAGTATGTTTTTTTTTTCTGCCAACACTTTCATATGGTGAACAGGGAAAATTGGAGCTTGTAGAAAGCACTACCAGGCCTTAAGACCTTCATCCTACTACACCTACATCTGTCAAAAGTTACATATTCAAATGTACCATTCACCCTCTGCATATACTGTATGGGCATAATGGAATAGCACTTACACTTTAAATTGCAGTTTTACAGCAAATGTTCAAGTTCAGGTTCAGGTTTTCTTCATTGTAATTTTTACAGTATGTACAGGACATACAGAGGATTTAAATATCGTTACGCTCAATCCCTCGGTGCAAAAACCACAGAATACACAACTAAATATAACCAACACAAAAACATACCAATACAGTCACCCAAAGAACATACAACAAACAAACCTGGCACAAAGACCAGGCATAAAGAGACATACAG
>JAVQJD010070974.1:0-12623 GCA_036023655.1 Nannoperca australis | reverse complement strand
TCGAGGCAGATGACCGCCCACCTAGAGCCTGGTTCTGCTCGAGGTTTCTACCTGTTAAAAGGGAGTTTTTCCTTGCCGTTGTCGCATAGTGCTTGCTCATGGTGGGAAAGTTGGGTCTTTGTGTGTGTGGAAGTTGGTCTCGACCGGCTCCATGTGATTGAGTGCCCTGAGATAACCATATGATATGGTGCTATTTAATAAAAATTGAATTAAATTGAATTGAATTGGTTGGGATTAGGATAAAGTTGGGGTCAGGTTAAAGGAATAGTTTGACATTTTGGGAAACTAGCTTAATCACTTTCTGGCGAAGAGAGGTGAGATAATTGATACCATGAAGATTCAGCCAGTAGCACGTTATCTGAGCTTAGCACAAAGTCTGGAAACAGAGGGAAACAGCTTGTCTGGCTGGGACGATTGCAGGAAGTTACTAGTCTGATTTATAAGTTAGTCTAAGGAATAACTCATTATGACATAATTTAATACCACTGGCACCAAAATAATCTGTGCCTTCAATAAAAAGTTCTGCTCTGTGCTCATGCCTACAGTACTATCGACTGAACCTGTAAACCAAACTCTGCGTACTTTTCTGTGCCTTTGGTCATGACTGTATGTTGCACCCTATCTAACATTATGTGGGGTTTATTTGCAATTGAAATCACTTTAGAGTTCAAGGGCTCATAATGACATCAAAGACATGTGCAAAGTGCTCACTTCAAAGATAAAGGTGCACCTCGCAGCTTTCTTTTCTTTTTTCTGTCTCTTACAATGGATCATCTCGCTAACTCATACCACCCTCTATTCACTGCTGTAGCTTCTACTACTATCACTACCACCGTAGCTACCTTTGAGCTAGCCAGATGCTCACATGACTATCATTTGCATAAATGCATTGCAAACACCCTTGTAACATGCATGATTGAAGCACAGAGCCCAAACAACTGCAGCTTCCCAGTAGAATAGAAGTACAGTACATGCGGACACCAGTAATAGTTCTTATGTATCTATGTCAAGCAAAAAATATCTTCTTTTTTTTTGTCTTCACTCATCCTGTTTTTTTCACTACTGCACCGTTTTTAAGGCTGTGTATTAGCTGTGTGTAACTTTCAGCTTCAGAGTAATACTTATTTTGCAGAATACAACTGATTTTGATCCAGACATATGAATAACAACAAAGTTATCTATAAATGGATATGTCTCAAGTTCACACCTGATAGATAATACGTTTTTCTTTGTGCTTCTCCTATTGCTTTCAACACTCTCTCTCTTACCTGTACCGTCCTCTCATTCCTCACACTCCTTATTTACCACTGCTTCATATCACATGTTTGTGTTTATCACTCCGCTTCATTCACTTCCTTTTCAGAGGCTTCCTGATACCTTTTTTGTAAGATATGTGCTTAAAGAATGTTAAACCTGTTTGAAAATGTTGTTGCTTCAATGAAGACTAGAAACATGGGATGTGTCACTACTTCCACCCGTCTTTCTTCTCTTCAAACTTTCGCAAACGTCACTTACAGGAAAATACTGTTCATCTTATTTTCTTTGCTTATAATCTAATCATTTTGTCAGATTGTGGACTCAACATTATGCAGAAGTTAAAACAATTCACAGCATTTGAATATAATGTTGTGTAGTAACATCATCTGAACAGCTGCTGAAGCTGTTGTTAGTTAAAACTAAATATGTTATGGGTTGTGAAGAAAAACCAATCCGAAATCCACTGAAAGCAATTCAGTTACATGTAAAATTGCATGTTAATTCACTACAATTTAAGCTATAAGTAACATACTGACAGACAAACTGCTTAAATAAAGTAATTAAACAACCTCATTGAGCTGCTCTCTTATCTTATCTTTCTCTTCATCCCATCTTCTATACTGTTCCATTCCCACTCCTCTTCATCACACTAGTAAGCCTATGTATCACCTGATTCCCCAGTACTGAAATTGATTATTTATTTAGAGAGAACTCTATAAATCGTGTCAACCTGACCAGCATGTGATGCTTACTGATGTGCGTGTGTGTGTGTGTGTGTGTGCAGGGATAATTTGCTCCATCTAGAACATGGTGACATCCAGGCTGTTAGCTTTAGTGTTAGGCTAATGTCTTCCTTTAGAGGAAAAACATGGCTGTTAAAAAGCTTAAGAGGAACATTAAATAAAACATAACCAAACATAAAAGTTTCATAGCTTTCACAGCATACTCATAAAACAAGGCTGATGTACAGAGCACATGCAGTATTATAATACGGTGATGAGGGCAAAGGTATACTGGAATGTATGTAACTTTTTCAAATATTTCAACTGTATATGAAAACTTAATAAATTAAGTAATTGTCATGTGACTGTTTTGGCCGATGCCCAGGATGCTCGCTCGTACCTACTGTGTGCGAGCGCGAGAACAAGCAACAATCTTGATTGCTATTGTCTTAACTTCCACCGGTGTCACCAAAACCAACTTTCTTATTAGGGTTTATAGCATGTCTACACACATTCTGTCAAGTGTAGTTTTAAAGGCCAACTCCTATAAAACATAAAACTTTTCTGGAAATGGCAGTGACAATTTCAAAATGTTTATGTCTCCAGAGAGTGTTTTTTTTTTACTTTGGAGGAAGCGCACTAAAGATGACAAAGAGTGATCCAGGTGATGACAGTGCGGCTCCATCTGATCTGTGTCGCGCACTCTGGGATTTTCGTCATTGTGACGGCGGTGTCACTGTGGCTATAGATAGGTTAGCAGAACTGAGCTGACTTAGAGCTCTCTCTCTTCACCTTTCTGCACAGACACAGATGGTAAAACAGACTAAGAGGGAGAATGAGAGATGTAGATGAAGTGAGAAGTGAAAAAAAAGAGGGTAGAGGCAGATCCGGTGGCTGTCTTTCAAAGTGAGTTAAAGTTAAAAAGACATAGGCAGGGAGAGAGATGGAAAAGGGAGTGACTTTGTGAGCCAAATGAGAACACGGCCATATAATTGCAGCCATTACCATCATTAGTCTTGTACTCAGATTCACTTGGCTCATATTCTGCCCGCACTCTTGCCAGCCTGCACAATGCCCCTAAAATAGCCCCGTGTTTTAAATTATGCATGGTGATAGAAATAGAGAAATTGCAGCAGGACAATTCTCTTTCCTCTCACTGGCGCTTTAGAAAGTTGGAAAACAATGAAAAAGGAACAGCCTTTTATTCTGATGAACAATCATTTTATCACAACAAAAAGTCAATAAAAATGTGTACTTCAAATTTTGGGCCACTATAAGACCCTCATTAGAATGCATAAAATGTTTAGTGGATGCACTCGACAATACCTACTCTTGATTTATTACAGGTAGAGGAGGTCAAGGCTTCCTTCCTGGCTGGATGGGCTCCGGGCAATGGAGTGAAAAATGCATTTGTACAGAGGAGTGATTGAATTTGCCCAAATGATATGCTAAAGTGTAGGACTGTTTGATATACCCCATATCATTCAGCGAGATTTACCTGAAAAAATACATGCATTTCATGCAGGAGACAGGGCTTAACATTCACCATGTCTGGAATAATCCTGTATAATAAGCTTAGTAGGGAGTTGGCATTACTAAACTAAAATCTTAAAATGTTGTTTACCTCTCAGCGTGGTGTGTGTTGTACTGCTGCACACACTGTTTTCTTTGCTAGGCCTGAAAACAGAGTTTCCCCCAGGACAATGTGAACATTTTGCATGTTGCATCTTGTAAGCTAGTTGTATCATTCTTCAGGCCTCTGCAGCTCTGTTTGTCACAGAGCATTTTGATGTAATTCCAGCTGTATTTCAAGCAAGTTAGCCATCAAGATGGACTAACATTATACTCTATGTGCTAATTTAAAAAAAGGATTTAAATTATTAATTGGAGAAGAGCATCTTGGCATTCCCCCTCCCCCCTAGCAACTCATTACAGAGGACTTTTCTGAAACGAGCAGGCTATGTATGCTTTTGTTTATAATGTATTTTTATTGCACCAGCATGTGCTGTTACAGCAGAATGCCTCTCAAGGAGCCCTCATTCAGAATGCAAATAATGTTAGGTTAATTTCCGCAGCTACACAGAAGCCTGAGAGCAAGAGGGAGGGAGAGGAGAGGTTTTCAGATTCATTCAAAACAGAATGTGCGGGGCAGAGAGAGAAGGAGAAAGAGAGTGGACAAGCGAAAATGAAGAAACTGGTAGAAAAAAAGGATCTATTAAATAAGAGGTAAAAGAAGAAAAAAGGGGGGAAATGAAAGAGTGGGGCAAAACTCCCCACACAGACTTTAACACACCATTGAATTGTTCATTTACAGAACAAGTGGCTTGTAGGCAGAACACAGGTATTATGTTTGTGAAGACACGAATTTAAATTGCTCAAGGTTTTTTTTTCCATTTAGATGCGCTGTGTATTCATGTGCTTTGCCCCGTTGTCAGTTCTGTGATTCCAGCCACAGCTCACTGTACTCTGTGGTGCATAATCTTCACCACAGGAGCCGATACAGTTCAGGAACTCGTGCACTCTTTCTTGTGGTCATGCACACACTCACTTTTTTTATGATTATAGTGTTTGTTAGTGTTGCTGCAAATGCCAATTCAATCCTCAAATGCTGACTTCCACGCATCTTCCTCACCCACGGAAGCATTAGCTGATGTTAATGGTCATAACATTTTTCAGAGCCATGTTTGTCATCTCACCGCATCAGCCACTCAACCAGATCTAACTGAACATAGCACAGTAGCACTGCAACTGGAAAACCCAAGGGCCACTGGTATGATTACAGTAATCTATTTTTCCATTTGTAAGTAAGGTTGTAGTTGCATTTCTGCATACTGTATAATTTAAATCCCTCTGAAGAGATTATTTCCCAACAAATCCGTGTCATATAATTCCGATATTCTGTATGTAATTTCTAATTTTCTTTTAATTTATTTAAACATTTTCAATGTGTTCGATGGCCTGGTATTGAATAATAGCTCTTGTCACGCTAGGCATGTTGCATGTATCATTTACATTCATACATCCATTTTCTACACTCCCTTATCCACTTCAGGGTTGCAGTGAGGTGGAGTCCAGGGTTGGACATACAGCAGGTTAAACCCTGAAAAGGTCGCCAATTGATATTAATACAAGTGACTGAAAACCTTCATTGTCTGACAGCCCCAGTAATCGTGTGCCGCTATTGGTCACCACTCAAAAGTACTGGAACTATAAGTCAACTTTTTGAAAAGTCTAGTGGGAAAACAGGGGTGAACATGCCAAACTCCAGTTGCAGTATGTAAAAAAAACTTAAAAGACCAACAGAAGTGTTGGCAAATAATCTCAACCATATGAGTAGGGGGATTACTGAACGAAATGACAACCTACTTATACCAATATATACTAATTAAAAGTGCTAGAAAAAGAAAAAAAGAAAAGTGGACATTGAATTCAGATTTTTGCTTTGTGAGGATCAAGTTCAATTTAATCACAGAGTTGTATTTAATGGATCCACATTACACACGTTTCAACTGCTGATTAGAAGCTTTTCTTCAAACAGAGGCTTGGCTAAGTATATACGACATTTTCACCAACACTACCGTCCATCTGCTGTCCTTGTCAGGCGTCGAAATTGTCTAGCTTTTTATGTTATTTTCCTCCACAGGTAAGGGCATGGTAGGTCCTTAAATTCTTGAAATTGGATTTACCAGCACTAATTGTGGGAATGGAGCTTTTAATGCATGTTTTAGCAGGATAAGAATTGCCATTCTAATTTTCTCTTCACACTGCTCTCTACCCTTCAATTACTATCTAGTGAACTCACTGGGTAATGTGAGGTTTCTGTTATCACTAACCAAGCTAGTTAAATTGTATTTACGTGTCTTTGCTGCCATTGCAGCAAAGGAGTACTTTGCAGTTGAGTATTTTCTGACTGAACTGCACTTGCTTGTACATATCAGCAGTATCCTATGTGCATCATTCTAGCATCATTAAGCATTCAGTAGACTTATTACTAAAACTTTTTCAACCCCTACATGGCATTTTTATGGTGCCACTGGATATCACAGGAAATGAACTGCCTTTATTTACAGAACATGACCCCGTTTTTTTTAGTGCACTCAACATTAACGAGAGGGAAAGTGGAACATGCAAAAGGCTGATCTAAAAGCCACTTCCAGCATAGTTACCTTTGATAGCAAAACAGAAAACCGTCCAACCAATGTTCATCTTTTTAGCAGGTTTAATGGGAATCGTGTTAATACCAGGAAATACATCCGCACCACCGGTCTTTACTATTTCATGGCATCGCTGCTAATCTCTGCTAGTCATATGTAAAAATAAATGCTCCACATTTCACCCATTTAACCCATGTCTTGATTGTTTCATCTTCACATTCAAGAACGCAGCTTAATGTACAGTGTTAGTCGACAAAATTCGTTAAAATAAAATTATTATCATATGGGGAGAAACCATTTATATGTATATTTGCATATACCCTTTTATAATTTTAACTCTAAAATTTGCACATGAAAATAAAACTATTTAAAAATCATTGCTGTTTCTTTATTAAAATAGATTTGCTTTTATGCTTGTGCCTCTATCTGTGTGTGTGTGTGTGTGTGTGTGTGTGTGTGTGTGTGTGTGTGTGTACCTTACTGGCTTAGGCCATTTATCAGAAAGTAGTCAAGACCTAGATCAATGATGAGAACATTTAGGAAATGGAATGAGCTATTCCTTCATGGGACTTCAACATGAAAATTGATTCTTGTGAGGCAAGTGCTGCTGGTTATAATGATGTTTTCACTGCAGTAAAGACTTATATGTGGGAGTGTGTGTGTGTGTGTGTCTGGATAGATCAGTGTGAGTGAGGCTATCGACTGGCTGCATAAGACTGAGTAAACTTGCCACTGTCATCCTGTCTCCCCTGAGTCACCTTCTTGCTTACCTCTCCACAGCCCTGCCAAGAGCCAGGCCCTGAGCTCATCTCTAGCCCGGCACACCTGGGGTACGACCACAGACGCAGCCTCTACTGCTGGTACAACATCCTCCTTGACCCCAATATGCTGCCCGCAAGAAGCTATCAGCGGACCTGGGGAAGCGAGGTTGCAGTAATAATGGAAAGTGTTTAGATGTCACACCTGCAGGTTTGCTAGGGGCGACTTGAGGAGCCATGCAGGTCTTTTTTCTATTTGTGTCTCCCTGTCTTTCCTTACCAACCCCCCCCCCCCCTTTGATCCTTCCTTATCTCCTGGACGTTTACTACTCCTCACCAATGACAGAGGCAGAACATTAAGGGTTATTTTAGGAGGCACTTGACCTTCTTAATTTTCTGTTTTCTGGGGATGCAATTAGTGAGGAGAGGAATGAAACAACAGCTAAGCATAACAACAACACCATTCAGCCAGCTGCCACCGCAAAGCTAGATATCAGTGTTTATGTAATTGGAACAGGGCTCCTTTGTAATTGGCTTGCCTTTCTCAAAATATTACAGGGAAGTGGGAAAACTGACTGAAATACAAAGAGAAAGTAATAGGACTGTTCGTAGTAATTATCTTTTGTGCGTAATGCAGAGTTGCACACAGAGTCATCCAGATGCATCGGCATGCATGTTTTTGTGCACACAAAACCAGCAGTCCTTCATTTGGGTGATAGCATACAAACATGCAACGATGTGTTTGTATATTGTTTGGAAAGCTTAGATATTGCGTATAGTGTAGACATAAAGGGGTCAAAGCACGGTTGAAAGATTTGTATACATAAACAACACCTGAAGTTCTTGCCCTGTGTTGTACCAGACGCCTCAGCTCACCTCCTGTGCTTCATCCCTGCTCCCCATAGATGAAAGGAGTTGCTGACTCCATTGGCATGCATTAGCATTCAGACACCCACCTTCCACCTTATCTGCTGTCAAACCAGCCACCTCTAACTTCCACAGAGAAACACTTTGACCAGACATCAATGACAAGCCTCCTTATCAGTGGCCTAAACAAGCTTGGTGCATGTCAAAACCGTGGACAGCGGGAGCCCGGGAGCTGGAAGAAAGGAGTGGGGAATGTGCCTCTGCAGAAGGAGCCAGACAAACACACAACTCAGAGAACGAGTGAGAGAGAGAGAGAGAGCAGTGAGAGTGTCTGACATTTCTAGCGCTGGTATTTTGCCATATGAGGAGACCTAGAGGGAATGGATTTGAAGAAGCCTCCATTCCTCTTCCATGCACCCACACCTCCCTCTCTGTCTGGGGCAACTTGGCATTGACTTGCCTGGACCAATAAAGCACGCAGGGGGTTGAGGACTTGTCATAGAGTGCCTCAGAAACACAGATCAAGTAAACGAGACAGAGAGGAGAGTGAGAGACGGAATAGGACTTAGTGACTACTTTGTGGAAGCTAATGGGGACTCGAATAAAGAATTAAGACAATAAGACAGCTCAAGTGATGGCAGAACAATAGCATGGGTCTAAGCAGTTGTCACGATGAAACACACATCTTGTGCCACTGCAGGGGGCATGCCTGCTATTGGTTGACACTACATGGTGTAGGAGAAAAACCTGAAAGACCACCAGTAGAACACAAGGCTTTTATGCAAGGGTAAGTGGTCCTGTCTTTCAATATCCACTGTGTGACCACTGTAGTTTCACAGCACTGTGTCTCAATTATTTTTAGAATGTGTCCTTTGGTCTTTGATTCCCATAATTTTGAAGCCCTGTTGAGAATGCTGCAAAAAGAGGAAATCTAGCTACACTGCTTTCATCTATCTAATTTAAATTGGGATGCTCTTTGTTAGCCACATTAACATTCAAACTGGTTGATAATTGTTTCAAATAACTATCAAATAGTATTGCAGCAAGTCATACTGCACTTCCATGAACAACAGAAGCCGAGATATTCCGACTTTTGGATCAAGCTTCCGAAATAATGAAATTCAAAAGCATATATCTGTTAAAGAGGGCTAAAGGTCACATATTTCAAACTAAACTTTATTTTATTTATTTATTTATTTATTTTCTATCTTTATTCATTTGTAGACTCCAGGCCCAAGCCCAGGCCACCTTGGTGATATTTTCTCTGCTGTGATAAATCAGGGGCCACAAAATACACACATTATGAAACTGTGTTCACAGGCTAAGTAATAGTGACGATGAGTAAACATATTTTGATTTGTAAAATCAGTGGAGTTAAACCTTAAGAAACAAGACATGTTGTCTACCATACCAACTGCACCCAATGTCAGCCATGGTTCCCTTGTGTCATTGCTACAGAAATGTTTCTGTGTGGCCATTAGTAACTATACAAGCGTGTGCTGCTGCAACTGCATATACAATAAGCTGATTAGAGAGCAGATGCTCAAACAACACTTTTGTGCCTCCCCAAGACTGTTCATCACAGCCGGACACTGCTGGGAGAGCACCAGGACTGGGTGGCTTGTGTTGTTTGACCACAGTCAGCAAAGGTTTCGGCTTAGTGTCCAAATTGAATAAATGTATAATTGCCTTGGACACCAGACTCATGAAAACACTAGGGCTCTTAAGATACATCAACTGACGTCAAGTTAACTAAACATAAAGCAATAATGAAGACCCCATACATGCAGAATATATGCTGCTGCCCCTTTACTAGTGTTTATTGCAGTTGATGCAGAGCTGTCCAATTATATCATCTCAGCAACCTGCTGACAGTGATCAATGGGTATGGCATGAACTTATAAACCTTTGCCTCTAAAGTTACCACCCTCCCTCCTCTTCATTTTTACCCTCCCTCCTTCTTTGCCTTTATATGTGTTGTATCAGCAGAGTAAATATGCAGGTGATTGAGAGTTTAAAGGTCATCTACAGTCCTGGCAGAGTCGAGGGGGGGGGGGGGGCTGAGGGCTCAGGGCTAAATGCCATTATGGACAGTGTAGCCAGTGCATGGCCGGAGGGGAGGTCACAGGGTCTGATGAAAACAAATCCATCACTTTGCTGCCTGGGTAACAGGCTAAAGAGCTGAAGGGCTACATGGGGGCAGAAGAGCTTTAGGTTACCGAGGCAGAGGGAGGGATGGACAGGGATGAAAGGAAGTTGTGTGTGCTTGTTTTTGTGTGGTGCTGGGATGATGCTAACCAAGGCTGAGCTGGCCAGAGAAGGCAGCAGGCAGAAGATGTTTAAAGTCAAAGATGAAGAGGGATGGAGATTATCACATCACTGTTCTGCCTGTGATCAGTTCTCTATGGTCACAATCTGGGATAAGAAGAATAAACGTTACCAAAAAACGCTCCGTAACAATATTCAAACACACAGTGTCATAGTAAAATACATTCAAGCCTGTCAGAGAACAAAGGCTATTGCACACATTCACAAAAAATTTTATTTTACATGTTAGTGCTCAATTTCTCAGCCCAGGTTTTTTTTTAAGATGCACTGTACAGCTGAAATCTGCGTGGTTTACAACACGCTTTTTAACGCTGCCGAGAGGTTTGGCGACATCGCAATTGCCATAAAAAACAAGTTAATTGCTAGTGCAAGCGATACTGTACTGTACTGTAGAATGTCTTGAGCTCTGACATTGCTGAAGGGCGACTGGCGAACAGAGAACTTACCAATAGTGATCATCAAGGTATCACCTTATCATTCCTAAAGGAGCATTATTCATTCAATGTATATCTCTGTGACCATTCCACCGCCTCTCTTGTTACTCTCTGCGTATTACTAGATGAAGCAGAAAATGCTTTACACATCATAATCATGAAATGTGTGTTAGCGATAAATGAAAGATTTGAGGGTTGTACAGCTTATGCAATAAGCACATAAAGGAATATAATAGAGACAAAGCATTTGATGCTGTCAAACAGATACATAAAAACATAGATTATGTTTCTTAACTCACCTTTGCATTCTGTGGTTTTACACCAGTACATTTGAGAATGTTTGAGAAACAAAGCCTTTTAAACCTGTTAAAAACAGAAAACAACCTGCCTTATTCAATCTTTTATGTAACGCCCACCACCAAATGCTTAGTCACGTTGGGGGGGTGGGGGACAGCTTCATTCTGAATCCTGACTGGATGGGAGTGCTGACTCCATCAAGTCCCAAGAAGTTTAGCCAGACAGAGTAATTGCTAATCGTTCAAGCTTGAGACACACCTAACAAGGCGTGCCGGGCCCCTCGCCTTGAGTACACGCCATTCTCTATGGCTCTCTGGCTATAGTGAAAGTGCTAGGCTGTCCCCTGAGACCAGTATAATGTACATCTTTCTGCAGCTTATAATGGGCTAATGGGATGAGTGCGAAAAGGAATGGAGAGCAGCCTCCACTCTGACTGAGTGAAAGAGAAACCCAGAGAAACAGAGGTGATGGAGGTGAGAGAGAAAAACAAGATAAAAGTGAGGTTGAGAAAATTGGAGAAATGGAGTGAGTGAGAAAGACAATGTGAGCGAGATGAAGTGACAAGGGCAAGAAATTGAAAGATTTCGAAGGTAAAAAGAAAGTGAGATGCGCAGCAGTATTAGAGACAGTATAGTAGTAGTAAGAGAGTCAGAGGGATAAGGAAAGAAAGAGAGATAGAAAGGCAAACAGTAATTATAAAGATAGAAGGCGGGTGAGGGAGACAGAGAGAAAAAGGCAGACGGTGAAAGGAACTGAGATAGGGTGTTGGGGAAGAGAGAAAATGTGAGAGCGCTAAGAGGTTGAGCGGAAAAGCCATTTAGAGCTCTAATCAGATTGCTATTGAATGTGCAGGAATTAGACTTTGGCCCCAAAGTCGTCTTGGCTACAGTGTGACCAGACTCACTCAGCATGCAACACCGAAGGTACAGTTGGATCTGTGTCAGCCAGACAACACGGTGGCTAAGCACACCCCAGAAACCAGTGTGTGTGTGTGTGTGTGTGTGTGTGTGTGTGTGTGTGTATGTGCGTGCTGCGCAAAAGTTTGTGAATTTGGGGGAATGCATGTGGGATTGTCAGGAGAATCTATGTCGTGTGTGTGTGTGTGCATGCCTGTGAGCGTCTGTGTGTGTGTTGTGAGCTGCTGGCGAGATTAGCGGATTATATCAATTAGTTTAGCGTATTTGCAATGCTTGTGTTGAAAAAGAGATAAGATGCTGGTTTTAGAAACATTGTTCTTAAATGTGCAGGAAATAGCTACAGTAACATGGAATTCAATTTATGCATGGCTCAGTGTTATTAATATTACAAAAGCGAGTCCTGTAGAAGACTTGTTTTTGTAAAAGACTCAATGGAAGCAATAACAACGAATGCAAAGCAGATACAATACATAATGCATTTTATAGTTATTTTTAATAAGCAGATATGTTGCTTTAGAGCATGCTATACACAGCTGATAAATAAAATATGCTGACTTTTTGTTTTCATACAGTACACTGTATTTTCTTTTAATACTGTACCAGTATTGGCTCTGTGTTTTCCCCGGCTGCACAGTTTCTAGGCTGACGACCCTTCCCATCATGTCCTATCTGTCTGAACCCCAGCCCAGGACAGGCCGCTCAGCAATGGGAATTATTTTCGACAAAATTCACTGTCAGAGCAAATTGGTGCTGTGGGCTGAACTTGAGCATCATGGGTGATGGAGGAGGATAAAGGAAAATGAGGAGACAGACGCAGTGGAAAAGATGGACAAAGAAAGATAGAGAGGATGATGGGATAATAGAGAGCTGGAAAACTGGGGGCTGGAGA
>JAVQJD010070973.1:0-19417 GCA_036023655.1 Nannoperca australis | reverse complement strand
GCGCAGAATCCATTAGTTAGTTGACTCCTACTGCAAATTAATCAATGCCAATTTTGATCATCCAGCTTCTCATTTGTGAGACTTTGCTGCCATAAATTGAAAATGTTTGGCTTTGGACTGTTTTGGACAATTTGAAGAAGTTCATGTTATATCATCAATTATCAATTAAAGCTTAGATCATGGAAAATGAAACTGATATCTCCTTACAACACAGTGAAAGCCCTTCTCACTGTAAGAGGGATCACAGCCAGATGGCACTAAGTTTCCATGCAGCACTGCCTGAAGTCTGTCCTCTAGTGGTTTAAACAGAAAGCACTGATTGTCACACAGCAGAGGGGGCTGATGAATGTGCTCCCGACCTCGTCACTAAAGAGGCAACATCGCTACTCTGCTTACTTCAAAGATCTCTCTTCCTATTCAGATTCTGTCACCACTGCCACCAGTGGAAGGATATAGACTTGAATAGTCTTTTCCTCTGGGCTCTCAACGCACATCCTCACTCTGTGTATTGGCAAGAAAACAACCAGTGAAGGAAAGACAAAAACTTCCCTTAACAAAAACATTTTATTTGCCCTTCAAAGGCAAATCAAGTGAATTTAAAGGTTGGACTGTTCTTTGAAAAGCGCTACAAAAATACAGAAAGTACATACTTAATTGGTGCTGCTTAAGACTCCAGCTGCATTAAGAACCGGACAAATAAGGGCATAAATATTCTTGTTGATCAGTTAACAGCCTGGCGTTGGATCACATTTTTATTCCCCGTGGTCAGCAGTGTTGTTATCAACACTGTTGTCAGTCTCCTGGGTGTGGTCATCCTGGACACTGTGGTCACCATGGATACCATTGTCACTGTGATAATTTTCATCATGATTCAGCTGTGCGTACTCCACCGACCCCTGCTGAGAAGGGACACAAGAAGAAATATGAGGCCTGTGTGAAGAAACATATTATTGTTTCTCATGCCTGAAGCGATCAGCATGACAGACAGACTGCGGCTAATTAGTTATCTGTCATCCATACCATGAACTCATTTGTCTTGAAAAGAAATTAACAATGTTGTGAAAGATATGCAGACAGACAAGTTACAGATTAAGAGTTGTCAAAAATCTGTCTTGCATTGATGCATTATGTCGAGAGATGAAAAAAAAAAAAAAAAAATCATGGTGCTAGTAACACTAACGCTTTGCGAGTCATTTCTAAAAAAGATCCCTAATAATTTATTGAAGGTTTAGTGAAAACTATTTAATTGGCAAAAATGATTGACAACAAGAGACTATTATGTCTACTATTATTATGTTAGTGGCTCCATTAGACATACTTATTTGGCACAGCGGTGCTTGGAGCTAAATGCTAACATCACTATGCTAACATGCTCACAATAACAATGATAACTTGATGAGGTTTTTCGGGAAAATGTGTACCATGTTCCCCATCTTGTTAGCATGCCAACATTAGCTAATTAGCTTTAAACACAAAGTAAAGCTGAGGCTGATGGGTATTTAGTCACAAACCAAAGTATTAATATATTTGAACTGATGATGAAATTAACAGTTAAGAGAGCATCAAAGTTATTACAATTCATCCAGAGGAGGACATACTGTAAATGTGTGAGCCAAATTTCATGACAAGCCACCCAATAGTCAAGACATTGACATTGTTTTAAAAAAATTTGAAACTGGGATAATCAAAGTCAGTAGGATTAATTCTCTGGAAACCATGAATGTTTGTACACAATGTGTATGGCAATCCATCTAAAAGTTGCTGAAGTGTTTCACTCGTGACCAAACGCGTGGACTGAACGCCCTTTTAACATGGCTAAAATAAGGCAAAGTCGTTTTAGTTTACTTAGTTAATTGAGTTTAAAGTCGTTGTTGATATTAAGAGGAATTTCCTTGAAACCCAATTATGTTCAGTTGACCTGCTGTGTATTGACTAACAGGTGGTTAATTAACTTTAACAATCGAACATAATTGGTGCCAAATTGAATAGTTTTTTCCAGAACACTTCCTACATAACTATTAATAAATTATCACAAATTTATGAACCAGTAAAATAAAGTTTTAGTGAGGGTTATTACTTAGTTACTTGTCTACAAACAAAAAAAATAGACTCCACAGGTGTGCGTTTATTGTCTTTCCATGAGAGCAGTTCACTCTGAGCAAAAACACATTCAGGAGTGTGTGTGTGTGTGTGTGTGTGTGTGTGTGCCTATTTGTAGTATGTTCATTCACTGTTTGAATGATGTGTGGTATGTGTTTGTACTTACACCATCACCCTGCTCTGGAACACCTGCAAAAACAAAGTGAGAGGACAAGCACAGGAAACAAAAGGATTAAAGGAGGTCTTGTATAGTCATCAGCACTCCCACTAAACTGGGAGCTTATCATGTTGAACACATTCACACTAATATGTACATGCTAATAACATTTTTATGTACAAGCACGTCTCTTCTTAGAGTACAAAGAGCAAAAAAAGATGCCTGACTTCTGCTGCATAATTGTTGGTATCAATACAGCTGACATTTAAACTGTTACGAGTTATTAGCAGCCAATGACTGAACAATGGACAAGAGTTTCCTCTTATGAGTGTCAAACAATGAGCGTGTTGCTCTCTTAGTCTTAACGGATGCTCACACTGTTTGGCTCTGATTGTTAGAACAGGAAGTTCTCTTTGACGAAAGCAGGAAGTGAACACCTGGCGACTGGGCCTTCTGTTTTAATGGGACATTCTTTCACTAACAATGCAGATGTTTACAGTTGGAGCTGATTCTGTTTCCTGACGCTTTCTTTTTTGAAACGTCAGCAAGTGGCCTGAGTTCTCCCACCGTGTAACGTAAGTGGGATTTGAATGAAGAACAGGATGTTAGTCGTACCTTGCATGGAGTTTCGCACCTCGCTGTACACTGTGTCTGTGCCCTTTTTCACTGGAGCTGTCACAACAAATACACAATTTGTTTAGACTGTGTTTTAAAGATCGAAATGACAATGGTGATACAATCAAACACTACAAATATAAAAAGACAGAGGCAGCCTCACCTCTGTTAGGATCTGCCTGCCTGGTCTGCACCTCAGTGTATTGAGGTTCTGGCTTTTCTGGTGAGGTCACACTATTGTGGTCATCAGACTCTGCAGTACAATACAGTAGCAAGTTAAACTTTATAGCATTTCATATAATTTTAAATCAAACAATATAGCTGTCAAATTAAGTAACATTTAAAGAATAAGGCTGGTGATATTCAATGTTTTTTTCTTGTAAAATAATAACCACCAACAATGAACTGAGCCTACAAACGTGTATTATCTACTTGGCCAAAGTCTGTTATATCTGATTCATCTGCACCATAGAGAACCCTTCTTGTCCAAAATCTAATAAAACACACCAATAAATCACACTGTTGCACTGGAAGACATGTTTCTTTATTATAATTAAAATGGGCATACTGACTTAATGCCATGTGCACATCCTGCTCCTGTAAATACTCCAAATGTGCACCAAATGTGTATTAATCCACAGCTAAAAATAGTCGTCAACAAGTACATTATTTATTCCAGTTTGAGGAACATTTGCTAAAAACTACAGCGACCAGCTGCTATAGGAAATTACTGAGCCATTTTTAAAAATGGAACAATGTACTTGTGACTTGTTTTTAAGATTTATAACCAGTAGTCTCAGGGCTGAGGATAGGGAAGTTGGAAAGTGCTGAAAGACGCACTAACACATTGTTGGTTTTGGTCTTCTCGTGGGATCTGTTGACAATAAGAAACATGCCGAATAACACCAGCCTCATCTTTTAACAGAAATATGAATAAAGTTAAAAACTGTCTACACACTCTACTCACCTGAGCCAGATACATGCTCACTCCAAATACTCTTTCCCATCATGCCTGGTGTTACTACACAGGGAGATCAAAAACAGTCTAATTTGTTGAACTAATACAATCTATTATCTTTAAAATTAACAAAAAACATTTACTAAATCATATTTTGCTTTTAAGTACAATTTGCTGCTCAGTATTTGTATCAGTATTATAGACTTTACCATTGGCAGTCTCATTGACCTCCACCTGGGTGAGGCTCAGCCGCTCCGCTTTGGTGCTGGCTGACTTCCTAAGACGAGGTAGGCACAAAACACAATCAGCTTTTTAAAACAGGAAACTGTATGGGTGTCACCATGCTACCTATGCTTGCAACTTACATACTTTGCCCTTAAAACTCAGATTTTTGATAAAACTTGAGAAATGTTACTTACACTGAAAGCTTGCCAGTGCTATTCCTCTTGAATCGAAGTAGACGTCTTTTAAAGGTGATAACAATGATCAAGGCCAGTATTAGCAGGATACAGAAGACTGCTATGAGACCTTTCTTCCAGCCAGCCAGCTTCACTGCAGAATTCAATTAAATATAGGGATGGGTATAAATTGTATTATAACTGAATTACAAAACACAGAATCTCAAACTGCAGTGCTCCTTTCACTCCTGGATATTCAACCATTTCATTTTATAATAATGTCAGAGTTCAGTTAAAGTCATTCTCTGTTAAACTTTATGCTACACCTGGAGAGAGAGTGTTAGCTGGATGCCAAAAATGCGAATAGTTGCATATTCTAGCATCAACTTTAAATTTTAAGTATGTATTATTTTCTTTAAATATTTCTTATGTTCAAATTGCCCCAGGGTCTATACTTCAAACTCATATGGCTCAGTTATATTCTAGTTAGCCTGTAAGTATCCTGATAAATGCTGAGTAAAACAACATCGGTGTAACCTCATGGTACAGCTTTTATAACAATATTCTTATTCTTTCTTTTCTAACAGCACAATGTGACAATGTCTTTATGAAATTGCTTATATTTCATACAAAAAACTAATCATCCCTACTCTGTAAAACTATAAATGGTCCTCATAAAGATATATATACAAGGATGCATGAACACACCCATGACCACCATTACTACTATTAACCGACGATATGACGCACCTCCAATTATGACAGTCTGACTTTGTTTGGTTTCGTTAGCTGGGTTGGTGCTCACACAGTAGTATCCCCCTCTGTGCTCTCCACGGACATTGTTGATCCTGTAGGATCCTTCCAGTTTCATGGAGGTGTGGGAAGCGAGAGCGCCCTCTGTGTCAGTGTGGTACCAAGTGAAGCTGATGGGGAGAGTGCCTCTCTGAATGGAGCAGACAAGAGTCAAGTCCTGGCCCTCAGAGATGTCCCCCATGCTGGGGACCATGGTCAACACTGGTTTTGACACAGGTTCTGCATTGAGTAAAATGTATGTTAGACCATGTTAACATAATTTAGTTTGAAGGTGTTGCAGTCATTCCTGCGTCCAACAAACCTATGATGTTGGTTGAACGTTGCATCTGCTGCCCTGTTCCCACCACTGGAGGCCTTGGACCGTTTTTCGCGTGGCAAATAAATGTGTCCAAGTCTGACTTTTTATAGATGGCTGAGGAGTTAAAGACGGCCTGTTCCCCTGGCCTGCTCACCACCCTCTGCTGAGTCCGCTTGTCAGGGCTGTATAGGTTGTAGGTGATGGGCAGGGTGCCATTATCACTGGAACAGAGCAACTGGAAGCGCTTTCCCAACACCAGCGTACCCCCCACCACACTCAGCATGGGGTCTGAAACAGGAACTGGGGATAAGATAATAAGTTAGTCAGAGCAACAGAAAAGAGAGTCTGCAGTCTTGTTAACGGCTCTGTGAGGCTGATTGCTAATGTCAGTATGCTTACATGCTTACAATGACAATGCTAACATGTTGATGTTTAGCAGGTATTATGTTTACTACTTTCACCACCTTTGTTTAGTGTTAGCACGGTAACATTTGCTAATTAGCACTGAACACAAAGTACAGCTGAGGCTGATGGGAAAGTCATTAGTTTTGCAGATATTTGGTCATAAACCAAAGTGCTGGACAAATTATATTTTGACCTAAATGCTAGATAAAAATGTAATGTGATCCAAGGTTATAACACGTAATCCTGAAAGAGACACGAATGTTGTAACTAACTTTCACAGCAATTCGTCTAGTAGTTTGTGATTAGGATGACTGGATAAAAACATCCAATTAATTATAATTGAATTTGATGACTTACCTTTTGCTCTAACAACAACTGTTTGGCTGTCTTTAACAAAATGTTGTGTAGGAGAAGATGCCTGGACTTTACAGGTGTAGTTGCCATTTGTTTTAGAATCTGCCACAGTGACTAGTGTCTTTGCACTGGTGAGTTTGACGTTATCTTTGTAGATGGAGAACTGCATGGTGTCATTGTTGATCTTCCCAGGAACATAAATGGAGACAGAGCAGGTCAGTTTGAAGGTGTCACCATGAAATAGGTGTATGGGCTCCACAGTCAGGCGTGGCTTTGAAAACAGCTCTGTTGGAGTGGGACAGCAAAAATCAACCAGTAGTAAAAGTATTTGCAGTGGATTTAGGGCACTAAAGGGTACTTAATATCATATTTGACATTTCATAACAAAGAGTTATCAAGTTATTGCCTTTGACTGTGATTGTTTGATAGGTTTCTTTCTGCACATTGCCCCACTCTGCCTTGCACACAAGCTCCCCAGAGTCGCCTTCTTGTGCAGTGAATCGATGGATGAGGCTGACTGGGGCTTGCTTGAGGATCCTCCTGTCCCTTGTCAGGAATACTTCAATGTTCTTCAGTGTGTTCACCACTTTACAGACCACCTCGATTACGTCACCCTCAGAGACGTTTAGGGATGGCAGCACGTTCATAACTGGGGAAATGTAGAGTGCTGCAAGACACAACTCAGAATAATCAATCACACACCCTATTTTAAGATCTTTTCCCTTCTCTTTGGTGACATAACAGCTCTTGTTCTAATCACCTTTGACTATCACTTGAACGTCGTTGCTGCGGTTGGAGCTTCTGGCTCCAGAAACCAAATTGATCTCGTAGTCACAGTACAGGAAGCTGTCTCCAATGTGCCTAAGGACCAGTGTGGTCTCCAATGAGTTCCCAGTTGGCGCCGCCTGCTTCATCTTGCGAGACTCTCCACTCCTGAATCTCTGGTAAAACCGGAAGATGAGGGATCCTTTCTCCTCCGGAGCACTGCAGGTGGCTATGAACTCCTCACTCTCATAGGGTGAGGTCTTATTCAAATACAGAATGGGGGTCTGCAGGCCTGAGAAGAAGAAAAGCCCAACAGGACAGTGGCAAGCAAAGCTGTTACTTACTTACATACTGATGTTGTTTGTTCAAATATAATACTGCACTTACTGTAGAAGGTAATACACTCTCCCTCTCTCTCCTAAAGATTTCTGCAGGTATTTCTGCCTCCGGCGCTGTAGAGTCTGGATCTGTGGATGCTCCTGCTGCCCCCGTGCTCCTGCTCAACCGCCAATGTTGCTATTATTGTTATACTGTACTACTGTATGTTCTCCTTCCTTCTGCTCTCTCTCTCCTGCCCCCCCCCCTTCCTTTTCAACCCAGACGGTCGAGGCAGATGACCACCTAGAGCCTGGTTCTGCTCGAGGTTTCTACCTTAAAAGGGAGTTTTTCCTTGGAGTTGTCGCCTAGTGCTTGCTCATGGTGGGAACGTTGGGTCTTTGTGTGTGTGGAAGTTGGTCTCGACCTGCTCCATGCGATGGAGTGCCCTGAGATAACTTTGTTATGATATGGTGCTATATAAATAACATTTTATTGAATTGAATTGAGTTGGATGTGTGAAAATCCTGTATTGCAAAAATACCACTGAATCAAGGACTGCAGTTTCTAGCTTGAAGTTTTAAGAGATTTCAGAAATGTTCCTGAATCACTTCCGACTATGCGGATCTGATCTGCCTTACTCATGATTTTGTGTGTTTAAGCCTGTCGGATTTTGGTTATTACTTGAACACAACACCAAGGAAGTATTTTGAAAATCGTAGCAATTTTTGTGGCATAACTTTTACAAAACAATAATACGGTCTGAATAGTCACTGTAAACAATATTTATCTCAAGAAAGTTTTAGGTGTCTGAAAATGGTTATTGATATAGAAGGTAGGAAATCAGTCTAAAATCTGATACATGGAAGAATTTCAGGTATATTAGCAAAACTTTCACATTATACTAGATTATACTACACTTGCCAGACAAAACGAACATATTCAAAACAAGAAAAGCCCCGGTTAGTCATCTCCAGCTTTACCTGTGACTTCGAGTTTTTGGCTGAAGCTGGATTTGCTCTTGTCCTTGACTGTTACCCGACATTCATAACTTCCAGAGTCAGCTGCCCTGGCTGGGTTGAGTTCATACACAACTGAGTCTTCTGTGGTGGTAGAGGAGTAGAAGAATGTGTCGTCTCGCGTGAACTGGAAAGTATGTGTCAGGTGAGGGATGTTGTCGTGACTGACGCTGACCTGGCAGCGTAAGGTCACCGGTGTCCCGCTCATAACTGTGCTGCTGGGTAGTAGTGTGAGGCCAATGGTATCTATAATGTATGCTGTAGGTCCAAATGTCACACAAACACACACAGACGCACAAACATGGAAGAAATGATGTCATTAGGACTGCATGTCTCGTTTTTCTAAAACCAACATCAGGAACTGAGCCAGTAAGACAATGCAACAGTCAGTGTATTATTCTCTTCACAATAAAGGTAAAGTCTGAAGGAAGACGCTCCCTGGTCGTCAGTCTACTGCAATGTAAGCAGCAGCTGCTGAAGGAAGGAAAAAGCTTCAACAAACAGCGTCTGACCCCCTCCTACCTCCTGGGAGAGTTGTGTTGATTTATCCCAGAGTCTTCTCTCCCTCAGTAACAAATAGCACAGTGCAACCTGCCTCAACCGCTCTGAGTCCACATCCTCAAAGTACCGTTGTTATTTTGGTTAAATCTGGGCTCAGTGAGGTAGAGCGACTGTGCCAACTCTGCCACTGTAGAAATAGTACATATGTAGAAAGTTCAATCTTGACCTTGAAAATAGTAATAATATTAACTAAAGGTCCACCTACTGGCTTTTTAAAAATTTGTATTTTATTTTTTTACAAAGCTTTCAAACTCTGGGAAAAAGCAATAGTTCTTGAGTTAAAATTATTTTGTCAAAGAACAGGCTACATGTAGATATTGCACATTTAATGGAATAGTTGAACATTGATTGATACCACTCAATACCATACCACATGTGTTTATGCTAATCACAAATTAACACATCAAATCTCTGTTTAATCTGTGCAACAACAAAAGAGAGTAATAATTTGCCATTTTAGGGTGGGTCATTTGCCGGACTATTTCTTGACCGGGAGCAGTAACTTCCTGTAGTCTCTGCTGGTTACTGGCAACCTCACACTGACAGCAAGACCTCAGGTTAATTTGTGACCAGCTGCCGACTATATTGAGCAGACAGACAGAGTGGTATCAAACTTTTTATCTAAGTCTTTTCAAGAAGTGTGTTTCCCAAAATGTCCAATTATTCTGCTCAGATACTGACTCTGCCTCTACAAGAACAAAACAAGAAGAAATTAGCATTTTAATTCAAACTCATGTTCATAATTTGGGAAATTCATTCAATCTCATGCTCATTTGAAAGATTACCCTGCTTTACCTGTGACAACTAAAAATAGCTTCAATGAATCTCACTAAAGACTTGAAAATATCAGGAAGGCCAGGAGTGCACAATGCAATGCCCATATCCTGCAAAAAATAACTGTGTGAGGTAAAAATAGCTTTTCATCTAATACAACAAGGATTGGATAACCTGAAACTGTCTCAACGCTGGAGAAACTACAACCCTGTAGACCAATATTCAAACAAGAGTCAAATATGCAGAGTAACGTAGTTATACTTACATGACTGTCCACTGGCACATTGCCCTGCGTTCGGAGAAAAAGAAAGAAAAAAACAGGAGTGAGAATCAGGAGATTAGGTTCAACAGAAGAAACATCCTTTTTCCTTGAAGCAGCACAACAGTGAGCCCTTACAGAAGTGTAGGAGGCTGGTGAGAAGCAGCAGCAGTTGCAGGTTGGGGGGTCTGGAGTCCATCCTGAGTAACGGTGGTTCACTGCTACAGAGGGGCTGAGGAGACAGAGGCCAGAAGGGTGGTCAGAAAGACAGGGGAAGTACATAGGAGGGGAAAGGTGGAGTGTGTGGAGAACAAACTATTTTCTCGTTTTTCATTCCAGGCTGTAGTGATGGTTGTGAGGGGGTGTTCCTTGTCTTATCAAACAAACTCCTTGTGCTGCCAGGAAATGACTTACTTCCTCAGGAACTTAGCATTTGCAATGTTTTTATTAGTGTGCAAGAGAAGAGAAAATTCAACAATAAAGTCAGAGAGCCTTGAAGAAACCTCCTCAGTTGCCCCTCAGCGTGGATCCAGTTAGGCTGTTTCTTACATAATTCAGCAACTTAATATAATTGACTACATATGATAATAATACAATTAGAGACTGGACTGATGCTCTCCAAATAAACTAACCGAAAGAATAAACAAATCAGAAATGCTGCAAGAACCAAAAGGCCACACTCTGCTTTACACCTCGTAAAATGTAATCTGCTGTTTCTTTACTGAACTGCTGGTATTCCCACAGACTCATAATCCAAACTCTAATTTAATACATTTAGCGTAAGCATAATCAAAACATTCAGTGTTTTGACAACACCACCTACTGCCTTACAACCCAAACTTAACCTTGCTCCAGTACCTCCAGTAGCCTCTTGTTGAAACCATGAAATGAAACTATTATGAAGACACTCAATCATTTATAAGATACAAACTTCTTCTCTTAGTGACTGCTGAGCTTCAACTGCAGTGTGTGCTGATGATTTATATATTTTGAAGAGTCTGGGCAATTTGGGGAGAAATAAATACACGTCATTAGAGAATGTCATTGTGGCTACAATTTGGGCTATAAATTCTTTCCTTGATCTAATATCCTGTCAAAGAGAAAATTAGACTTGAGTATGCAGGCGTCATTGTTACACAGGTGTATATTAATTTAAAAACAGATATTGTAGTTGTCATGTTTTAGGGTATGGGATTCCTCTGGGGACAAGTCATGCAAATTCAACACAGTATATATCTCACAATATCACAGGGAAAATGTAGAATATTAATATCACAGACTGCAATTGTAATTTCAGTTTTTGATGTCACAAATGCAAAAATGTGTACATATTTGTGTTCTGAGAGGGTGGCTCCAGAGTTAAGTATGCAATGCTCAACTATGACCACTAAGAGCTGCTGAAGACTAACAGGAAAAAAAAGGTGCTTGAAACCCCCACATGGTCTGCTCTGCAGCATTATTTGCATAATGTCTCTGAAAGTGCCACATTTGACAAACAACAAATGTTTTTCAGGCTGTACAGGGGTGCAATTTATCTCCTTCAGAGCTGATAAAGAGCTAATGCAGAGGTGACCTTGATGTTAGACCACCATGTTATTCCACTATTATTATTATTATTAACACTGCAAACCATGAATGGTACACGTCAGTATGTCAGTAAGAGTTTGCACAGGCTATTTCCCAATGCTTGGATTGGTTAACATGAGAAGTTACACAGACTTGTTAATCTTGTTGTTGATAGCGAGATATGTAAGGAAGGTGGCATTTTGAAGAAGAAGAAATGAGTTCACTTTGCTTTCTGGTAAGCTTTTAAAAACTAAGAGCACATACAGCATTGTTGTTCTGAAATATGAAGCATTCAAGTCAGTTTGTTCAAGTGAACCTGAACAGGCATTTGAAGGTGGCTTTTGTGTTATGTTTGGTTTTGACACATTGTGTTTCAGAGTGGATGTTCATTAAAAGCAAACATGCTAGCGTCCCATCTTCATCCAACAAGGCAAAGTTGTTTCCATTCAGGCAGTTATTAGTTATTCATGAGTCCTCTCAAAGCAGAGCATCAGATCTAGGTCTGCATTAGTATACCTAACATTACTCTGCTAAACTTCTGCCGCAATTGCTATTTCTCTCTCTGCTTTTATTTATATTATTTCTTCTTAATCAAAAATGTATAACCAACTGTATGTTCCACTTTAAAAGGTGTGTGTGTGTACCTGGTCAGTATTAAAATGTGGACCATATAAGCATCAATAGGTCTGTGTCCTCCATGTGTCCTCTTTGCAGCCCCTCATAACTGAGCTCACTGCTCTGGATGGCTCTGCTTAGCCATAATCTGCTCACCTCCTCATTTCCACTGAATTAACATTGGTTAAATATTCGTACAGAGGTTCAGAGTTTAATTGTAGAAGGAGTCACATCAGTTGGATACACACTCAGACGTGGAACTGAGTATTGAGGCTGGTTTGGCGGTGTTAGGGCCGGGCGGTGGTAATGACTTGATAACTTGACATTTTGTCTTCTTGACATTTCAGCTTGGTCTGCAGCTCACTTCTAAAACTGACTGTTTCTGCTGGACAAGCGTCGCATAGGATAGTACCTGCTTGCGTTTACTGTTTTTTCCCGACTTTAAAGAGTGTGTTGCATTGAAGGGAGTGATTTATGGTGCCCATGATGGTGCCATTGACACCTTCAGTTCTCGGTGGGTCCAGGGCGGTGGCTTGATTGATGTCTTCGCCCAGATCTCTATACTTGCAAGTGCTTCTTTCAAACTGCCAAATAGGTTTTGGGTCTGCTGGCTCTGCTGCATATGGATCCCATCGTCTTGAGATTCAACCACTGCAATGATGCATGTCATACTGCAAACTCATACAGTACACAAGCCCTAACTTGGCACTTACTTAAACCGATATTTTCAGACAGTGGGACTTATCCAAATTTAAAGTTAAAACATGACAAACTTGTTCTTTCCATGCTTAGGCATCATATCAGAATTGAGAAGAGGATGTGTTTTTTGAGACGAGAAAATGAAGATATATTTAATTAAGTCTCAGAGAAATGTTGCCAGATAATAAAACACGCCATTGAAAGACAAAAGATGGGAAACTGAGGCAAAAATCTTCAGGGCCTAATTACAAGCAATCGGCTCAGGCTTCATAGCAAATCCAGCCAGTACAGTTATGCAGTCATGGTTTTTGGGTGACACATATTGGAACAAATGGTTTTACAAACCAAAAGAAAGGGATTGCACGTGGGACAATAGCCAAGTTTCTATTTCCTGTAATTCCCACAAATTAAATGACAAAAGTTGTTTTGTTTTTACAGTGACACAGAAGCATTTTCTGATCTGACATCACTAAAAGGAGGATGACTTAATTTGACTGTGCCTTCCAAAACTGTTATAAATCCGTTTTATAATGTGAAAACTCTATGGTAAAGGTTTGGCACAAAAATGACTTTGTCGGTTGGAAACAGAAACGGACAGCTGTCTCTTGTGTTGAAGTCCAATGTTTTGTTGTGCATGTGTGCATAAAAACAGGGGGATGGAAACACACTTAATGGCACTATATTGTATGTTGCTGTCTGCAGATATCTGAATGACCCACCTACAGCCAAATGCTGACTTTACAAAGCCACTCTCCATCCTTCTGGCATGGTGGGTTTTGACAAAGTGCAGCCAGTTGCGTTCCCAGGCTGGGCGACCCAAGACTGAGAACACTGCTGATGTGGGACGACATGGAGATGTTTCTGCCTGTGGCTCAACAGCCTGCAGGAGGACAAGCAGCATGTTACTACAAGACAAAGCTTAAAGGCAACCTGCCCCACACAACTTTCTTTCTCTCACCAACTGTTTGTCTGTTCAAGTGTCATGACTGTTCTTTTTCTCTAATTTATTGAAATGACTTGAAATTTCTACTTTTCATCTTCTTCACACTCCCTCGCTCCTTTTCCCTACTGTCTTTTTGTCTTTTCTCCCTTATTTTTTCCCTTTTACTCTTTGCTCAGACTTATGACTTTCTCTCTCTCTTTCTGTCCTTCTCGCTCTTCCCACCTCATGCCTGCTGAATCAATAATAAATGATCTGAGAGGCTTGGCTGTGACAGGCTCTCTGCATCAACTCTCTCAGGGTTACTTGGGAGAATCACACAATGCTCCAGGACCTGGTACAGCAGCAGGTTTACAGTAGGACAATGAAGCAGAGGTGACATAAAGAAAAGCCATGCTCATTGTTCCGTACTGAAGAACATTAATGGTGAGCTTTCACGGATGTGTGCATCACAGCACAGCCGGCGTTCAAACCTCCACTTTTCGCTCCTCGATACAGCACATGTATCCGTGGCATGCAGCGTGTGGACAGCTCCATTCGAATTACCACAGGGGGCAATTGCTCAGAGGTGCCTGCTGTGTGCTCACTCCCCACAAAAACCTGGATCCATGGCCTCCTCTGTTCACGTGCTTGTTTGAACATGAGCCTCTCTCCCTGTTGTGTTTTGTTGTTAGGCTCCTGTTAGATCCTCCCGGCTGAAGTGTCCTTGAGCAATACACTCCAGGGGTGCTGTTCTGTTGCAGATCCTGGTGAGATAGACAGAGGCAGAGAGAGGATCACATCTGTGTGACTCTTACAATCTTTTACACAGGCATCAAAAAACTTAGGGACTAATTGCCTTGTAACTCAATAAGTTTTTCTGAAACAACTTGTTTTTTTCTCTCATTTGATGCACAGAGAGAGGGGCAAAGAGAGGGCTTTGAGGCTGACACCTTTAAGACTATAGCCAGGTTTCTATCAAAATGTAATGTATATGTTAACTGAATTTCCAGAAACTATATATGTGTGTTTCCCTCCACAACCATTATGAGAATATTAGCAGTCGAGTGCATCAAGATAAACAGACAGGAGACCATTGAAGAAGAAGAGGGCACAACAAGATGCCGTATTTAAGCCAGTCAGACCTATGGCGACGGCAAACAAAATGTAATGTATTCATCTGAGGAACGTTACAGTCTCCTCATCGCTCCACACAGATCAGATGTTGTCATCTGCCACAATTGTTTGTCTCTTCAGTGGATGTTGCAGTCACATGCTTCATATACTTATTTAAGTCTGTTTCCTTTGCACTTCGTTGTATTTTTCTTTGATCGATATACCAACTTTTCTACCTCAGCTAAATGTAGAAACTTGTTTGCAATATTTCAAGTCTTTCCGCTGTTTCACATTGTTGGTTTTCTGCCTAATTGTACATACAGTAGGTTGCCTGGTAGGGCAAAATCCACTCACAACCACTGGCCTTTTTGTACTAAAAGAACCACAATCAGAACCAAAACTTAGATAATTTTGTTGGACTCCAACATTTAAAAAGACATGTAATATTAGACAGGAAAAGTGCAGGTGAAGAGCCTCATGGTAACAGCGATGTGAGCTCTAAATAGCTTTCTCAGAACAGAGGCTCTCCAGAGAGGACAGTCTTTCTTTGGGTTCTCATACATCATGAGATGGATGCTAGTTCATCTTCAAAGTAAAAGTGCTGACACAATAAAGTCAAGAAGATTCTGCACGGCAATAAGGCGGAGAGGAGTCTCATGATCCGTCATGCAGGCCTATTGTCAGTGCTCCAACCTCAGAGGTCGACACAAGAAGGTCTTTTTGCTTCCAGTGTTTTTGGAAATTCTGTTTACTGGTTAGAACAGATTAGATTAATTGCTCCTGTAGCACTCTTAACACGCGTTTGGTTGTTTGTTTAGGAGGGATACACACACAGAGGTTGGCCTCAGTGTTAATTCCCACGAGAGCAGTTCGACCTCAGTTAATCATGATTGTTCTGATTAAAGCATGCATTTAGCCTCAGTGTTTAGCTCAGTTAAAACCCTGTGGTTCCTTCTCACAGCCGAAGGGCAAGTGAGAGAACCCACTCACAATCATTATGAGCGTTACGTTCATTCTCAAGATAAAGACAAAAGATCACCTCCTCTGTGCAATCACATCACTCTCCTGGCTGTGCTCAGGACTCATTTAGCCTTATAGAAAATGTTAATGTGTTTGTGTGAACGAAGAGAGGAAATGTCTCAGAGTGACAGAGCCCTTACTGTCTGTCTACCACTATACTGCTACCAGGAACACTGAAATGTTTCAGGCTGCAAATGTGTTCTTTTCAGTGTAGAAACATGTAACTACTCTGCAAACACAGATAGAAATATGGTTGGAGGTACAAGGCTTGACATTTTTGCTTATTTTCTCAGTAAATGTCAATAACTGCCAATTTAAAAAAAAGAAAATGCCAGCACACAGGAGAGAAGCAGTTGGAGAGAAGTGTCTTAAAAGTAAAGTGAAGTGGGGATAAAGTAATTTATTACAGTGAGTTAGCATGGCGCATTACATAACCCTCAGCCTTTGCTGGGATTGGCCTTTATAGCAGAACAATGCGTCTCATTTGGGAGGAGCACTAATTAGCTGGAAAAGAAATGTGGGAGAAAATTAAGTTAAAATGGATGTTCTTCGCTCTGCTATGGTTCTTGAAAATGGAAGAAAGGGAGGGTCAAAAGGAAGAAACAAAAAGCCATATTTAGTTATTTACTGCTAACAAACCCTTCACTACCCAGATGTGACTGCAGGGGGCCAATTAAATACTCAATCCTTGAAGCACCATAAATAATTAAGCTCTTAAGAACAGAGTTGATGGAGTTGTTGTATACTTTGTGTATACGTTGTTGTGTAGCTACTAATGGACATTCTTAAGGTGATACACAACCCATCACCAAGTGTGTGTAGGTGATTGTGAGTGTAAGACACAAAATGTAGGCTTGAAAAGTGGTCATAAAACGTGCTTCTTTGTGGAGTGCAGTGCCTGGGGTCACAGGGATTACAATGGATTCTAATGATGACCCAGTCAGTTGCAAAATAAGTAAATTAAATACATAAATGAATAAATACATTTATAAATGTAAATAATATATGAAACAGTAAGTAAAAGCTTCTCCTCAAAGTTCTCAAGCTGCTTCTGCAGTTGTTCCACTCCCCATCTTTGTCCATATCAGCATGCTACAAATGCACACTTTTGATCAAGATATGGCTAAACACACTTAATTCACATGCAAGGCGACTGTCTGTATTAGTCAGTGTACATTAGAATAGCTGCCTCCGGCACCTCCACTGGTCAGAACTTGTATGCAGCTCACTCATTGGCTACACTTTTGAAAACTTACTTACAGATTTTATGATTTTTAAGACCTTTAACAACCTTTTTCTTCTTTAAAAAAAAGCACATACTGACAAATCAAAACCAAATCAAGTCCCTATTACTCATTTCACTCGAACAGAGTCCTCAATATTTCTCAGTGAATGTTCTCTCGTGTGTCTGTGGCTCTCTGGATTGACTGTGTTCTGTGACTGGAGGAGAGCAGCGCATTCAGTTGACCAATCAGCAGCCAGAAAGAGACGTGAATGAGCTGTAAATGTGCCTATAGTGAGCAATCATTGTTTGTCGTCCGGGAAACTCTTGCTTCGTTTTTGTTCTACATGACTTAAATTGACTGTTTAAGTTACATTTTCTCTCAAAGTACACAGTTTACAAGAGTGAGTTGATTCCAGTCTGGATCCTTTCTATTCATGACACTTCAGTTCAACAGCCTTCATAGAAAGTTTATTAAATTAGAGGTAGATTTACATGCATATTAAATTATAGCTAATGATAAAGCTAGTTAGAATCAGTTAGCTTGACTCCATTGTCAAATATTAAGCTAGGACAGAGCAGTTACTACTGTTTCACTGACTTTCATATTTCTTAATTTCTCGGCTAAGCCCATTGCAGCGCAGTCTTGCAGGAGAGCCTGCATGAATGAAATTTGATTTGATCTAAGCGTGCTCTATTTCTCTGGATACCTATGCTGTGAATATTTGTACCATTTCATCACTTTTATTTCATCATCACCATCTAGAAAAGCACCACAGTGGATGTGCTCAACTCAAAATTCTGGCTCAGGGTGACTTACAAAGGCTTGTCAGGATAAACACTAACAAAATCTATGTCTTGATTCAGTCAATAATTAATAAATGTAAAATCTTTGATGTACACAAAGAACAAAGCCCCCTTTTAAAATCCAATAAATGTGACTGCAGAACATTTATTGACATATTAATACTGAAAGGCTCACTAGGAGGAAGGAACAAATCCAAGTTGGAGAAAAGAAAGGATATGTGAGAGATGGGGAGAGAACACATGAACGGCAGCACCTGACTGTCTGTTCAACTGGAGGAGACTGATTAGAGTAGTAAGTGGAGGTGAATGTCTCTCAGCCGCACCATGGAAATGATACCCAACAGAGGACGCAGACAGATAGGTAAGAGATGGGGAAGGAGGTGCCTGAAGAATACGAAGAACTGGCAAAAAATGGCTGAACAGGGGCATTTCATTTCCTTAACTGTGACCTTGGTCTGAGAAAATAATCACAGAGCAGAAGAACAGACAGACCCGACTACTGACACCACAAACTAGTCAAGTGTCAAAACATCACACAACAGGAATTCTCCAA
This sequence comes from Nannoperca australis, assembly GCA_036023655.1. Taxonomy (NCBI): domain Eukaryota; kingdom Metazoa; phylum Chordata; class Actinopteri; order Centrarchiformes; family Percichthyidae; genus Nannoperca; species Nannoperca australis. Next base: position 1,109 of record JAVQJD010070973.1, on the reverse strand, counting down.
GCCTTGGCAATGTTGGTATTAAGGCATAATACATGTTATGTGATCTACTAGTTTTTAAACTTTATTCCGTCTCTCATTTGAATTCCAGCCATTCAAATGAGATTTCAATGAGACATTGATTTCCACATATTCATTTCCTTTCTGAACATTTACAACAGGAAGAAAATATCAAAATAAAAATCAGACAACATGGTATGTGCAAAGTGACCTTGGTGGTGCATCCAAGCAGAGAAACTATTCTGTGAATGACTGGGATTTTTGTTTAAGAATGATTAGAGAAAACATTTGACCAGAATATAATGAAACTGTAACCATGGTGACGGCTCTGCTAATAATGAGGGTGCTGTCAGAGGACCCGTCTACCTTTGTGCGTGAACGACAGCAGGATGAAAAGATGGGAATGAATTCCTTTGATGTCACTGCTTTAATCGGACCAACCGCTGGAAAAGGACAAATCTTTGTTATATTACATGGAGTAAAAGGGAAGATGACGAGGGCAGGTGCATGAGGGGGCATCACCTCCACAGATACATGCACATGTTGAATCTATCCAACTTTATTTTTGAGTGAGAAAGTTTGCTGCCAGTCAGTTAGTGCAGTGTTATGACCATTAACGTTAGGGAGACATGGACCTAATAAAGTTATTATTCCCATCTGTCGCATCTGCCTGGTCCCCTCCAGTGCTCCAACCTGTAGCTTTCACGGTTACTTTGAACATGAAAAAATGGAAATCAGTTTGGTGGCCCCTGGAGACAGATACAGACTGTCCAACTAGTGATGGCGAACCAACCGAATATAATAGTGGTGGGCAAACAGCAGAAGAAGGCAATAGATGTAGCAATCCCAAGCCAGGAAGAAGGAACACGAGAAGCTCGAGAAATACCAAGGGCTGAAAGAAGGATTAGGGTTAGTTAGAGCTAGAAAAGAAAGTGGTTTGAATGTGTCTTAAATAATGCTACAACAAAAGATTAGCTTGCCTATTGAACCTATTTAGAAGATGGTCAGACTTTAATGGTCAGACTATTTAATGGTCAAACGTGAAACACACTGCAAACACACACGCACATGCAATTGCGTCACGATGAAATTTGTCCTCTGCCTTTAACCCA
>JAVQJD010070966.1:0-58337 GCA_036023655.1 Nannoperca australis | reverse complement strand
AAATAATCCCCCCCCCCCCCCCCCCCATTCCAGATCACGGACGCATGTAAACAAGGCAGTGAAAAGACAATTTATGCTGTAGTGATGGATTTAGGCTGCACCCCTCTCCTGCGCCAACCACCAATACAACACCTCCCCCCCCCTGTAATATGTCAGCCACTGATGGAGAACAACAGCATCACAGCAGTTGTTGGCGGATATTTTAATAAGAACCAGCATGTGTCCGTTCTCATCATCGCACAAACCACACCAGAATTATCAAGCGACAGTGATGCATAGCAGGTTTATGATTCTCTCACTACAAAATAGAATACACGGTAATGAAAATCTGATCTCTGTGCTGCCACCTATGAAGCCAGGCGGTTATTGATGGAGCAGCCTGTTGTGTCTGTGTCTGGGTGTGACAGGACAGGTCAGACTGGGCCGGCATTCCTGATATAGACAGATGATGGGAATCCACTGGAGTCCCGCTGCATGATCATTTCACACGAGGATGCCTTCATAGGACTTAAAATTGCTGGATTATCACATCGCTGTTTATATTCACGTTTAGCCGCCATATCCTATGACTCAATTATCAAGTAGTCACATAGGTGCTCAGAGAGTTATATTAGGGAACACACTCAGAGCTTCCAATCCACGTCGGAGTCTAAACATCCAGCAGAGATGAGGAAACACTTTCAGCACTCTCTCAGACAATGATTTCAGTTGTCATCAGCTCTCACCTAATGTGCAGCACGCCCTGTTATCTAAGCCAGGAGGAATCTGTTGTGCACAGCTGAGCTCGTTATCTGGTGATGACATTAAATGAACATCATGTTTGTCTCTTATTCATATTCCCAAATTAAATGTTAAATATTATATCACTTACTGTATCCCAGCTACGATTATCTCCTTATTTGCTCATACGCATTTCTTATTTTGAATGTTTTACTTAGCGCCTACAAAAGTAAACTCTCTAAAAGCCCCCTAAAGAGACACGGCTGGGCTACTTGAATATTCAGTTCAATGTTTATCCTCACTCCGGGGCCTGTGATCCAAGCCTTCTCACTCTTGGAGTGCAGCCTGCAGCCCTCGCTGTGAAGATGTAGCACCCTGGGTAAACTGTCAGCTCACTGACATTCTTATTACACTGGCTCTAAAAGCCTAGCAGGCACGTTATAAGCAGGCTGGCTCTCTCACAAAGCATCTGTAACAGGCGGTTCGGTCCATGCAGCCAACTGCTGTCCTCCCCAAGACCTTCACATGTGCCAACCAAGTGTTCCCTGTCCCGGGGATCTGGCCATGGTCACGTCCAGTAACTGTCAGAGCTTCTCATGGACGCGCTGGCAGGCCGCGAGCCTCTCCAGGCGCTGAGGGACACATCTTTCATTGGCTGGTGTGATGGGCGCTTTTGTTTTTTTTCCTCAGAACAAGGACATTTTTATTCCTAAAGTCCTCAAATATGACAGATATACCACAGGATCACTGTAAAGTCATTAAGTCTCTGTGTTGCTGATATTTCATTAGGTAAGGGTCAAATAATTCAAAGGCATAGAAGCAGTGTCCATATAGACTCAGCTTAAGCTCCGTCCATTATCAGCACAAATGTGTAATCCTGCTCTGAGGCCTATAATGCCTGCAGTGTGTAAGTTACATACATTTCCTTTTATGCTGCAGTTGTTTGAAATGAACTTCAAATAGCTTGGTTGAGGAATGTGTAGAATCCCAGGCTGCTGTCCAGCGTGGAAGCTGTTTATGGAAGAGAGTTGGGAGGGTGGAGAGCGTAGGTGGGGGTCTCTTCTCAATTAGGGGGCTAAGCTTCTGCTCCGGAGCGGCCCTTTCGAGCCATGTTTGGAGCTGTTTGGTGGGATCCACGCACGGCACTGGATAGCTTCTCCCCTCTCTGCCATTTGTTGACAAAGCAGAAGTCAAACGGCGTTACATAACGGCTCTTTCTCTCCGTCCATAGTACAGCTGAGCGAGCGGTGAGAGCTCTTTTGTGTTAACATAGCTCACTTTTAAGGCTGCCTCTGACTGCGGCACAGAGACCCCCTGCGTGAAATACATCATAGTTCAACTTGGTACCGCCCCGCCTTTGTTTGGGTTTCACAGGGAGGAGAATCTGCAGCCTCATTCAGATAAAGTGATTGTTGTTGCCAACAGAGAATTCTCCAGTCCACTGACATCAAAATATTGAATCATAAAGCAATTCAGGGAGAAATCCATTTTCATAAAAAATGTATTGTACATGCTAGGGTTGGGCCAATTTGTTGGATTCCATCCAGTTTGTTTTTCTCACAACTGATAAGATAGAAAATCCTCCCTGATCACAGCACCATAAAAGCAGCCGAGCCATGATTGTAATTTAAGATTTAATTAAATAATGTTTGTGATTTCATTCTCTAAATTATGCGACAAATTTGCCACTAACTTCTCCTATTCTTCATTTAAGAGAAAAATCTGTGGGAACCTAATAAGTTCTGTAATAAAGGAATAACAATATATATATTTACAGATAAAGGCTCAAATATCAGCTAAAAACCTTGTTATCAGCCCTCAAAAAACATATATGTTAGTGCTGAAAATTATATTTCACTAAAATACAATTCCTTAACATTAAGGAAATACACTTTGCTTTCTTTCTAAGAGTTAGATGAGAAGATTCTAATATAATATGAAGCTGATGCTAAGTTAGCTTAGCTTAGCATAAACTGGAAACAGGGAACGCCTGGCTCTGTGCACACCTCTGAAGCTCACTATCACGTTTTATCTTGTTTGTTAAAGCCAGACTAGCTGTTTCCTCCTGCTTCCAGTCTTTATGCTAAGCTAAGCTAATCAACACCTTGCTCCAGCTCCATAGTTGATGAACAGACATGAGAGAAATATTAATAAAAACAAATAAATATTTTCATAAATGTTGAACTATCCCTTTAATCAAGTTGATCCCATAATTAAATTATTCACTTTATAAGGTAAAAATAACATCCACTTTCTGAAATGGATTTCCTGCTCAATTTTCTTTTTTACGTCATTGTAAATTGAATATATTTGGGTTTTGAACTGATGGTTTTACAAAAAAGTCTGGGAGATATTTTTAGACTGAACGTAAAAAAAGATTAATTGAGAGTAAGTGATAATGAAAATAATGATTAGTTGTTTCAAACTGTTGTATCTACATGCACATGCATCTACTGTACAGGTCTTAGGGTTGTTTTTGAAAGATTTCTGTATCATAGATATAATCACATATTAACATGCATTCATTTCTAGTCACTGCAGTAGTTGATCGTGTTGATGGAGGTATTAATGGACAGTTGAGTCATCCAGTAGCAAATTCCAGCCGTCCTCCGGTGGTCTGTCTGTCTCTCATCTACTGGCCCTGCAGGAGCGTTTGGAGGGGGTAGGAAGATTTTATGTGGTGGTCTGCACAGTTGGTGAGTGGGTGACACATTCCCAGATGGCATGTGGTGACAGGTCCATCGTGGCACGCCTGTTGTCAAAAACAAACAGACCCCCTACATAGCGAGGGTCAAGGTTAAAGCTGGGACCGCCCCGCGCAGACGAGAACCTCAAAGCTCAGCTAGAAGTCTCAAGAGGCTTCAGAGGGACCTGGAGCACATCCTCAGGTACGTAACGTGCCTCCCCACATGTTTGCGATGACCATAGCCTTTAGCAAGTTGCTTGTTTTGGGAAAGGAATTTTAGTGACACCCGAGAGCATTCAGTTGAAGATTATTGTATCTCTGTGTGTGTGTGTGTGTGTGACGTAGTTGCGGAACTGAGCTGCAAATGGGATGACTCATCTAGCCATTGCTGTGTATTCCTGCTTTTAGGTAATCACACAGGTTTGAGCTGAGAGGCCGTTCCATTAGCTGAGGTTTCCAGGAACCTCGACTGATAATTTCAGTGCCTGAATAACACCTGCGTTCTTGGTTTGTTCAAGGTTTCCCAGCTCTGCGAAACAACAGAAGATGTCTGAGCTCAGAGGGGCCACTTGAAGCAGTTCTTTGTTGCAGTTTTAGTCTTCTTTTGTTGGAAACACAGAGATACTGTTTGATTCTAGTCCTGGTCTGTTGCTGTTATGAGACTGCTGGTCTAATCTAACAACGTCAGCTCAATATGCATCAGTTCACCAAGAACCCCTGGTGGAGGATGTGAGCTTGAAGCAGAATAAAAAGTTTAACAGATTAAACGTTAAAACCATTAAATGCTGTTGAGTTTAACTGTAATCAACTCTATGTAACATTTAGTTTTTGTCTTAGAGATCAGACAAATTTACCCCATAAATGAAGCAGAGACATCCAAAACCTTGCTAGATTATAAGAAGTGACGGTGCATTTAGGAACATTTGGCTGATAAAGTCTCCCCTTATTATTTGTATTGGCCCAGTGACGGCTGGAGCTCCTGCACTGATCTCTTTTTCACAGGCTTGGTGGATGGCGTACTTTTTCCTGCTCTGCTCTGAGGCATCTCTTCCTAAAAAGGCCAGGGGTGATCTCTGCTCTCGTGTGTTTATACAGCAAGCTGAATGCTGCAAGCTGTCATCTTCCCATTATCTATCATATGTGAGAGGTTCGAAAACTCCCACGTCTCTCTATTCTTTATATTCACCATCTTGGGGTTCATCTGAGGATACAACGGAAGTAGAGCTGAGATCAGTGTATGCACTCCTCCAAGGAATCTCTTAATGGTTTTGGAAATGAGATCATGGATGCGTTGCCTCTCTGGGATGCAGGGGGTCAGGAAGCAAGATGATTTTATTAAAGAGAGGGGAAATAAATACACAGAGCTTCTGATGCTCAGGGACAGCTCAGCTCCAAGACTGGAAGATGTTTTTTAAAAAGGTTTTTGCTTTGCATCCCCGTGGGACTTGTTTGGCATCTCTCCCATTTTCCCTCATCCATTTAGGCCTATTTGCGGAGGTTTCCAGCTAGAACACGAGTCTCCTGCCTGTTCTGCAGGTCGGCTTATTTGCAGTCATGTGTAAACAAAGCACACACACAAACTCAGACTGTAGCGAGCAAAGGTACAACAATAATTCTAGATGGATTTTGCTGGTCATTCTTTCTCCATCACCATTACCCATAGCCTACAAACAACAACATTATTAGTGTGCGTCTGTGTGTATGCTTGAGAGACAGTTTAAGTGCATTTGTGTGTGTGTTTGTGTCTTGACTCAGTCAGCCCTTTTCTTGGCCTTTTAAATGGGGACGTCTCCTAAATGAGTTGTGCTGGCCGAGCACAAAGGGAGGCCCAGGGAAGTGTTTCATAGCTACGTTTCTGGTGGCCTTGGTGGTGCTTCTGCATGCTCCGCTGATGCAGCTCAGATTAATATATGTTCTTGTCCTTAAAGGGGAACACTGATAAAAATGTAGAATTAATGTTATTGGTCAGAGACAGGCCAAACTTCCTCCCAAAATCAAAAGAATGAAAGGCACGCAAAGCGAGGCTTGAGGTGTCTGAGATAAACGTGTCATGCCCTCAGTGAATTTAATTATTATTAGTAGTTTATCTTTTTACCTTAACTGACTTTAAACTGATAACAGAGCCACCATTTAATGTGAAATGGCTGAAATAGTCATTATCCACAGAAAAGTCCCTTCCCTCATTTATTTCATGCAGCAGCTGTTGACATCCTATATAAGATTGTTTCCTTTGCCTTTATAGTCATAGCGGCTGAATACTGCATGAGTAACAGTGATATTGGACTGTAAGTTCTGGCATCTGATCTGTGCTTTGCTGTGAATTTTAATATCAGTGAGATGAGTTTTTATAGCACTTATCAGGGTTGGATAGTACCAGGAAAACATCATTTTATATATTAGATTTTGCCATATGAAACTAGAGCAGAGGTGCAAACTCACAGCCCACCGGCCGGAACCAGCCCACCTGGATGACTTTGCAAAGTGTGAAAATACAGAAGTCATTAATTCCACTTTTTCAATAAAATGCACTGCTATTCCTTCTATCCTTGCACTGTCCTAACAAGGGAAGCAGGCACAAAGTCTGTCTGGCACAAAGCCCTGAAGGCTAACTTCTCCTGCATGCGAGTAGCCAGCCCTATGTTGGATATGTTATTAAAGATCTCACGTGCTGACTTACACGCTACGTGACATTAAGCTAGGCTACTGTTCCTGCAGGAGCTGCCGGGACATAATGTCTTTGTTAAAAAGGAGTAATGTGGACACAGAAATATGTCAGGTATTCACAAAAAAAAAACGTTTTGTGCCTTTGTAGATCCACTTTGATTTGTAAATTATAATGCACATGTAAAGCCAGTAGACTCACTGAATGTGACATATTGTTGAAATTGCAATTATTTTTCTTAACACATCTCGGGTTGTTCATCTTCTGTTTTGTAAAAGGATCGTTCATTAACTGTGAAATTGTAACTCGTACTTCTTTACATAAAAGAAAGGGAAAGATTGGGACGTGTTATTATTTATTGGTTATTATGCAGTGGTTTTACTGATCCGGCCCACTTGAGATCAAATTATGCTGCATGTGGCCCATGAACTAAAATGAGTTTGACACCCCTCCAATAGAGGCTTTAAAAAGGCAATAACGTTTCTATTAATGATGCAGTTTAAGATGTGTCTGTGTCATTGATTACTAATAAAATATGGAGTCTGTTCATGGAGTGACTTGATTTAATCATGACTGAAAGTTTACTTCCTGCCTGTCTGGAATTCCTGTAGGAGTGCTACCACAATTCCATTAGCTGCATGTGGTCCCCAATTACAGCTATTGGTTGCAGTGACTCCACTTTTTCTACAGTAGGAGCTCGAGCTAAGACAGCTCTTTGAAGAGACTGTCTCTGTGTGTAATATGGCTTCAGTGCTCACAGTCTTCCATAATGAAATGTGCTGCATGCTGCAAGCCAACACTGCAGCAAAGCAGTGGCCTGGTTATCAAACTTGGTCCAGAGTTACAGAGTTAGTTAGAGAGATCCTATATATTAGCAGAGATGTGCTGAATGCATAACAATTCAAAACCACATGTAGCTCGGTGCTTTAAGAAAATATAGAATTTAAAAACAGTACTACCAACAACTGCCTGTGACATGTGATTATCTATTAATATTTACGGGCTGATGTTTGATGACGTGTGCAGTGTGCTTCCCAGATATCAGCACCTTTCCTTGACAACACTGTTGAGTTTTTGCCTCCCTGTGTTTCTCTTCCAGGCCTCTCCAGAAGGGGGCAGCGTAAGACCAAGCACATCTCCCAGTAAGTCATCTCATTCTGAGTTCAACAAATAATTCAGTGTGCCTAATTCAGGAAGTACCATTAAGTGGTTGTAGTGCATCTAATAATCATTTTAAGCTTTTATTGGTACAGAATGTGTCAATATTTTTAATTCCTTCCATGTTTCTAAATTTTTTCCTTCTAAATAAGGTTGTTTTGCGTTTACTTTGTGAAAAACTGATTCGAATTTTCTGGCAACTTTTTAACCATATGTAAAAAGTGTGTGTGTGTGTGTGTACTGAAGTCCCATCAGGTCCTCGTATGGTCTGCGCTGTCAAGATCACGCCTCTGACAACCATGAAAGGCTCTCCTGACCTGATTCCTGCCGCAGGTAACGTTTCCCTCCGCCTCATCAATCTTTCAGTGCCTACAACTGTGGGACACCTCATACTCCCAAAGAAATCTTAGAAGGATGCTTTTAAAACTCACTTGTTAGTAATGTAGCGCTGCTTTAATAAGCCGTGTGGAGACACAGGACAAGCTGCAGCTACTCCACTTGCGGCTCTGACGGTGTGATCATGGCAATTAGTTTTACGGGACAGTAGGATATTAATTTGATGGCCTGGTTCTGATGTTGCAGTTCTATTTTGGTCATTTGGGGCATGAAGTAGCAATAACTTGGTTTCCCAGAGGCTCTGAAGCAGGAGTGCACTCTGAGAATACTGGATATAAGACCGCTATGCCTTGAACGACGAGGAGCTGTCGCAGTAAGACTCTTATTTTGAATGTTTTCAGATTTGGACCCCAGCAGAGTGTGCAAAGGGAAAGGAGTTGTGACTCTAAGGGCCACCCTCGTCCACATAGACGATGAGGGTTGCATCAGCGAAGAGCCAAATGTCATCACAACCCCAAGTAAGTCAGAGCGAATGCCACAGCTGTTTCATAACAACTCTCCACATGATGAAAAAATATTTAGAGCTCAGTAATAGTAACTGTGAAAAAGAGGACACGTGGTTGTAGAATGTGGACGGAGAGTGTGAAGCTTGCTGTAATTTCTAAAGCATTTCATCATGTAAAAATCCTCACATGCCGTTCAGAGTTCTGTTTTGCTGCCGGGGTAATATAACTGGTCACGTTTCGAAGTGCATGCTCATTCGCCGAGCACACTTGGAGTCTTGATGAAGGGCGATTGCTCATATTTTCATGTAAGTGTCAAAGAGCTGTTTTGTTGCGGCCTGCCCACATTGCACTTTGGAGCGGGGCGCCTTGACTGTGGGCTTGTTTGTTACGTAGAGCCCAGTGGAACCGGACTGGAGGCTGGCCAAGGCTTTTGTGGAGATGCTTTAATTGTTGTAGAGCCTGAATATAAAGGCCATGGAACAAACAGCCTTTGCAGCTCACTGAATAGGCACTTTGTTCTGATGACAAAGATTGTAGGAGAATCTTTTTTCTCTCTCTTTCCTGGCCATATTAACATCTCTGTGCATGAAAACCACAGAGGAAACTATTTACGCCCTGCAGAATGAAATGGAGATTTATTTGATGAGCAATTAGCTGTTATGGTTTTCTGGTTTGGTGTTTCAGGTTCACTGAAATTCTGTACTCTTTAGTATCACCCTCAGAGTTTTTATGTTCTTGCTGCACTGGCTGCCAAAGTGAGAGAGTTCTGGACTCTTTTTAGGTGGCTGGACAAACCAGATTAATGGAGACAGCTCTAAAGCAGGACTGGCTGAGGGAGGCAGCAACATTGCAGCTGATTTACCTCCTGTAAACAACACTCAGTGCCAGGTACGTTTACTTCTACCCCGTTTAACACAAATGTCTTTGTTTGGATCATTGTGGATTTACAGTTATGAGAACTTTCTGATCTCTTCATTTAATTTCAGGTATATTCCTAGGGCAACCTTTGAATTGTTATGGATTTTACAGTGTGTTTTCTGTTGCTTTCAGGCAAATTCACCAGAAAGCATAAAAGAAAATCAGGCTCCATCCTACACTGACGTTCAGAACTGTATCACGTCGACTTCCAGCTCTGTTTATCCCTGCACTAGCACATTTAACCCCACCATAGTCCTGCTGCAACACAACAGAGGTGAGCACACCGGGCAGTGAGTTGGGGATGACGAGTATCAAGAAGATCTCTCTCATGTTTGTTGTGAACGTGCTTTTACATGTCTGTGGGGCGTTTTATTAGCCGAGCTTCACAGCATCACTCTTAGCTAGGTCTCGACTGTGTGTGTTGTCTCTGATCCATTATCCTTGTCTTGCTCACATTTGCTTCATTGCTTAGTCACATTACACTGTCCTGTCCTTGTCTGTCTTTGTCTCACAACAGAGAAGCAAAAGCATCTTTCTCATTTCGAAGGTATGCACCGGGGGCTTGGTGACGCCTGACAGATATGTGTAATGTATTTTTCACGTCTTGGACTCAGCCAGCAGCAGTCCCAGTTTTATTACAGAGCAAAATTGTTTGTTCACTGAGTGAACCATCTGTCACCCTCCTACTGCCGTGACACAGCCGGCTAAATGTGTTCTCCACAAGCCTCCTGAAGTGAATGAGTCATGTTTCATGTGTCAATGTGTTAAAAATATTGGAAATGTTCACTTGTTGAAGAAGAATGTACCAGACTATACACAAACATCATGGCTCTGTGTTTTTTTCTTCATAATTTTCAGCAATTCACATTCTTTTTTTCCTTATATATTGCTAATTTCAGACCAGATTTAATTGCATGCCTGTTTCCTACAAGAGAGCAGTGCAATATAACGTTTAGCAGATTAAGATTTTACATTTAGTTCTTTCTTCAAATTTCTTGACACCTGACACATCTCATTCTGTCACATGCAGCATATGTGCCTCAAAGGTAACCATGGGGTCAGCAGTTTGTATCACTGAAGGCCTTTACTGCCATGAAATTATTAAAAAAGAATGAAAAATTATAAAAGATAAAAGTACAATATTCTAACCATGTTGTAACATTTTGGAGGAAATTCACCAAAGTAGAACTCAATGTATTTTTATATATTTTGCACAAGAAATTATTTATTTATCATTATCAATTATCATTTATTTTGTCATATTTGTCTGGTATCTCATGCCATAGCAAGTGTTGCTACATAGTCTTTGCCCAAGTCTTGATATTCTACTTATATTATAATAATTTGACTCACTCTTCTTTGTTCTGTGGTACAAAATAAATGCATTCTGTGGTGTAAAGCTGCTGTGAACTTTGAGTTCTGTCTAGCTTACAGGTTTTTGATGTTTCTTTTTTGTTAGACCCAACCCCAGAAAGGGACAAAAGCCCTGATCCTGGGAGAGACTCAGTCAGTCCAGTCCCTGATATGGACTGGAAGAGGCTGCGGCTATCACTGCACTCCCCCGTCCTCAGTCCTCTCAACAAGCCCATTGTGCCTGTACGGGTGAGCAACAAAACCTTCTGTCAAATGAAGACTTGTCTATTAATCCACTGCAGATGTTTAATGAGTGTTTTGTTCATGTGATACATGAGTCTTTGATGTTACAGTAAATAAGTTAGTGTTTGTATAAAGCACATTACTATACTTTATTGAGATATTTTGGACTTGCATGGTGAAGCACAGGTGTGACTAACATTAGCAATGGCTCTGTTCCATTTAGGCTCTGGCACACACATGTTAATGGAATGCAGCCATCGTTAATGTTATAATAGACACCTGGGTTAGACAAGTCAGAATGTCCTGCCAAAACATCCCCAGTGCTGCTCTGCTCCTGCATGAAGGGCGCACAGTTGATATATTTGTCTGCCATCCTCACTTGTTTGATATCATTTTAAAATCCCCACATCATCATTTCAGAACACTGAAAAGTCCAAAGACTGGTACAAGACGATGTTCAAACAGATACACAGAATACCCGGTAAGACAAAACCATTCTATCCACGTTTTGTTTGTCTGATCATGTTTCACTGTTGGTGTCCAAGCCCAGTGTGTGGTTCTGAATGTGTCTGTATGTTATGTCACGCTGTGCTCTGTCTCTCCATCACTGTGCTCAGAGCCTATTGAGGAAAACCCTTACCGCCCCACCTACATTTTCCCTGAGAGCTATGACATTCAGATGAAATCAAAAGGTATCCGATGGTAGTGACTCCACTCTTGTTGGCTTTACTGGTCTGCAGCCATCCTGGGCCCTTTCAAATACTTCAGCTGAGTTTAATCTGTCATTCTGTGGCAAGTACAAAACCACATACCTTGAAGATGCCCAAAGTATTTGAAAGGCATTTACCTAATCTTTTCCCACGTCTCTTCCATTCCATCGAGGTGCTACATCCATACGTTTTAAATACACTGCAGGCTTCGTGCAGATTTCCTAACTCAGTTTTGCTGTCCTCATTTCAAGATCCGTAAGCTTTTGGGATTTAATAAGCCTTTTTCACAGAAGACAGTTGGACATGTCGCAGTAAGAAAAGCACAGGTGTAAATGATAAAACGAATGATGGCTGAATTCCATTTAGCTACTTCAGTGTCATGGTCCTGGTAATGATCATTTTGGCTGTCATGACTCAGCGGGATGCTTGAAAAGAACAGAGCCCTTGTTAATGTTATTAGTGAAACCCATGCTTTTCCTACTATGACCGGTTAAAATGTCTGCTGTGATAAAGGCCTGTAGTCAATCTGTGATTTAAATAAAGGCCAGCCCAGCTACCAAATGTCAACACATTAGATTATATATACACTCTTTAATAAATTGACAGGCTTTCTATTTTAAACTGCATGTAAAAAGATTTAAGTTTTTAAAGAGGCAGTCCACCGATTTTACACATAAAGGTCAGTTTATTAGTAGAAACCCTGATGATGTAATTGGGTTTTACTTACTAAAGGCTTGGAGACAAACTGGTGGCATGGCACTTTAAGAAAGTTGCATTTTAGAAAATGTAGTAGCCAGTGTTTTGAACCATAAGAGGGATTGGAAGTTCAATACTAAATTGCTAGAATACCCCTTTAATATTTACTGTGCAGTTAAAAGTTAAACATATACTGCAACTTCCATTTATTATTTATCACAAAATGATAGGGATTAACTCTTCATTTAAACATGTTTAGGTATAAACAGATAGGCCTGTACAAACATAGTTATTTTAAAATACCTTGATATTGATATGTTGACAAGGATGATGCACAAAGCCTTGTAGTGTCATTCTACTTTCACTTAACAAAATGTAACAAGCACTCATGGCTTTTTTTTTTCTTTTTGCTGCTAATCATCTAATATTAAAAACTTCAGACGGTTGATCTGTCAAATATCCCATCATTTGTAAACGCTTTCTTTAACAGAATGCTCATACAGGAGAGCATGAGCAGTCTTTTGATGTAGTGTATTATTGTAGGCACTAGATGCTGCTACAGCCCTGCACTGAGCTACGGTCTGTTCTGCCCTGGGTTGAGTCTCTCAGGCAGGACACAGCCTTCCGACTTTGCACTGCCCCTAACAAGCTTCACTCATCCATGTGTTGTAGATGGTTATGGTTTAGTTTGGTTCATTGGTTTTAGTTTTGGGTCTGTTGAGCAGCTTTAGAGAAAGAGCTGCCTAAATTCTAATTTTTCTTCTCTAGTTGCACCATGTAGGTGTCGCAGTATTATTATTATTATTATTATTATTACCTCCATGTGTAGTTGTGACATAATGATGTCTCACAGAAAATATATAACTTATGCAGAGATCCCTCTGAATTTGGCAGTTATGGCCTTCTTGCTTTACAATGCTTTACTTATTCAGAGCCTTGCTGCTCATTGATGCCTGCATCCTGTTTTAGCTCAGTGATGTTTCCTGTAAAGTGCTTTGATTTGACACACTTTGATTGTGTTTGGTGAAGCGGTAATGTTTTGCCTAATGGAAGGTGTGAGGCAGGGGCGAAAACACAGTGTTTCTAATGCCTTATGAATTATTTAGCTGTGTGCTATATTTATAACTTTTTAAGTAACAGAGCATTGATTGATAACATTGTGTATGATTTTAATTGTTGTCTGTCCCTCTTTCAGATGATGGTCCCACCCCCTTTGGTTACTTGACAGATGGTGAGCTTTGGACTTTTATTCAAGTACAAAACTCCTAATTTAAAAAGAAAAGAGAAAACTGTATATCAGGCATCGTGATGCATTAACGCAGCTGAGTATCTTGCTGTGGGTGTCTGTTGATATTTATGTTCCTCTTTTCAGTGAAAGCTGTCCCACGCTCGAAAAGTGACGCCGAGGTTGATTCAAGAGGCCGGTCGATGCCTGTGCCAACACGGTCCTCCTCCCTCAAACCCTCTGCCAAAAGGTCAGTGTCCTCCATCTGCTCCCACCCTCCTTATGGCATTCACTTTGATATTTAACACAAAAGCACAGTACTATTCATGTTTGTTAGTGGAGAAAGGAGCTGTTTACAACTCAGAATACTATTCCAAGATATGAAAATGATATAACGAGCTGTACTTTATATAGAATTCAGATTGTATTGGTCTTTATTTACATACATATGTTAGTAAGTGTGACTAAACATGAGCGCACAGCAGAGCAAAAAGCTATTCCTTCCTGATGTTATTTTGTCTGCGGTGCCTTACACTACTGTGTCCTCCAGTTCTGTGATTAGTCTCACCTTTGCGCACACACACACACACACACACACACACGCACACACACACACACACACGCACGCACACACACACGTCAGCACTGACACGAGATGATCTGTTCCCAGATAATTGAGTGATAGAGTGATGAAGGAGGACAGGTGATGGAAGATAAACTGTAGAGCTGCAGATGACATGTGGAGGCCTGACCTTCCTCTTTCCTCAGTGGTTCTGTATGAAGTGCTGTGTTCCTGAATGCGTCTTTGGCCATTTTGCGCTCAGAAAGAAGTGTTTTTGTGTGTATTGAAATTAAATGTAAGATTGGGTATTTGTTGTTTAAGAGTCTTATTGCAGTCTTTCTCAGAGGAGTAATTTTTGCATTGGCTGTCCTATTACAGTGAAAAAAAATTCTACCCGGAAGTGCTGTGCTCTGTTTTTTGTCACTAGGACAATCTTGTTTACCTGATCGAATTACAGATTAGACTCAGCTGTGAATTAGATTTTCTGTCATATCATCATTAGAGGAAGAGAGGGATAACGAGGGCGGACGTCATGTTTAAATTGAAAGCCTATGCTGGTTGCCATGGAGACCACTTGATAAGGATTGGCTGTCTTCCATCTCACACCCCACCCCTCCCTGACACCCTCTTCCACAGAAACGAGTGGGAGCCCCCGGATAAAAAGGTCGACACCAGGAAGTATCGCGCCGAGCCCAAGAGCATCTTTGAGTACGAGCCAGGGAAATCGTCGGTGCTGAAGCTGGAGAGAACGGTACGCCAACCTGTTTTGTCTGTCTCTGTCTCTCTCTCTCTCTCTCTCTCTCTCTCTCTCTCTCTCTCTCTCTCTCTCTCTCTCTCTCTCTTTCTCTCTCTCTGTGTTTCTTTCTGCGTGCATGTCGTGTAAACTGTCCCCCACCCACCCACCACCTCCGTATCTAAGCTACCGGGAGGCAGCTTCACTAACAGCTCGGACGACGATGAATGTGCAGCCTGAATCGCCATGTGCACCACATTCCTCAAGGGTGTTCCGTTGCGGTGACAGATGATCTTGCTTGGAAGCAGTGGAGTATCACTTACAGGGATAGCCATTGTCTTCCTGTCTTCAGTTTAAGGTTATTGGACTGAATCCGCTCGGTGTGAGAGGAGCCCAGCGCAGACACAAAACATGGATCCTGTGTGTTTCCTTGAGAGGAAGTGTAATGCTCTCTAGGTTGCCTTACTTTCGTCTCTAGCCCCAACAGTTTGTGCTGAATTAAATGGTGCGGCATTATTCAGTGTCCTTGAGGGCTGTCTTTTGAGGATGAGCTTGGTTACATATAGGCCTAATAGATATTTGTCAGCTGCTGCCTAGTGCTACTGTGTGATATTTACCAAAGGAGAGCGCATACATTTTGCATTTAGATTTCTCAGGTCTGAAGTCTTATATAATAGGGAATTGAGGTGTTCAGTGTTGTGATTAAGTAGTTAGTTATATAATTACTGTTTGTCTGATGCTCAGTTAATCAAGCTAGTAGATGTCGTTTGCCAAAATCTGTCCCGATCCCAGTGGCAACAAATACACTCATTAGAGAGAGTTCGCTCCAGTTCATCCTGAGAACACTGTAAGATAATGGACGTGTTGTTTTTCCACTTGCACGCTCAGTTATTATGGGTCAGTGTTCTGTAGCTGGACATTTTCTATGTTAGGTCCGTTCTTTTTTCTCTCTGGTGCTCAAAGTTGTGCTGGCAATAACTTACGTTAGACCTTCCAAAATTATATATATCTTAAAGATGATTATGTTACATCTCAAAGAATGACTTTGCATGTTATGTCGGTTGCCATCAGTATGTGTCTGTTGATTAGATAGATTGAAATGAAAACAATAAATAATAAGTGGTTCACATTAAATAACAGCACTTTTTGGGTAAAAGACTTGCTGAGAGGGAGGCTTGTCTTCTTTCCAGTCTATTTGAATGCACATGCTCATATGTAAATTAAACCAGCTTTTGGTGGCTGAAATTGTTCCTTCTCTCCGTACTGGCCGCAGAGATATCTGTTCCTAAATTAGTTGCAATGAAAGAGGCAAATATGAGGCTTCAAATCAAGTGAGTTAAAGTCTTTTTTTTGTACAAAAATCCTTCTTTTTATTTCATTGCTGAGCTGCGGTGGAGGGATTTTATAATACAAGAAACAATTACAGCAACCTTAACTTTCTTAATGTACATGCTTGTGAGTATTAAAGGAATAGTTTGACATTTTGGCAAATATGATTATTTGCTTATATATATATATATATATATATATATATATATATATATATATATATCATATATCATTCGTATTCTGGCGCCGACGCGAGTGGCAGCCTCTCCAGCATGTAAATTTCTCTTGGAGATTAATAAAGTATCTATCTATCTATCATATAGCAGCCACTTAGCATAGCTTAGCACAAAGACTACGCACAGGGCGATAAAGCGAGGCTGGTAACGACATCTGCCGTCCAGCATCTCTAAAGATCAATGATTGACACATTACATTTTTGTTTGTTTAATCCATTCAAAAACCAAAGTGTAAAAATGACACTTAGGCCTACTTTTATGTGCCGGACTATTACTTGCCCGGAAGCTCAGAGTCTCAGTTCCTGCACTGGGTTGCACCAGCTATGTGTAAATTCAAACGTAACGTTTCTAACTTAGGTCAGCGTTTATGCTCTACTAACATTTTAAGGGTTCCCAGTTCAAATAGTTCCCTTAGCAGGTGTAATGTCCTCTGTAAATAGCTGTGGGCATGGTGCATCATTTAGAAAGGTGGGATTACTTGGAGGATGAGGATGAGCTAATTATACTGGCAAGCAAAATATATAGGGTTAGATAACTTTCTAATTAACACCTTCTAATTCAACAGTTTGCCAGTTTAAGCTAACATAATATGTCACAACGTTACAATTGAATCTGCCCATTAATAGGCTACCATTATATGAACCTATGTTGTAGTTGACAGTTTCACTCAATGTCACTGTTATTGTTCACTAGCTGTAGATTGAGGTTGTATTTATCACCTAATCATAATGCTTTGTACTAGTTTGCATACCTTCTTGCTGTTGTTTGGTGAGTAACATTGGCTATCTTTAACTGTTAGTCTTTTCGCTATTGCGTAGCAAAATGTTCAAAGACAATTGGCCATGAGAGACAACACTGTGTTTTTTTTTTGTATTTACTGTTTTTTAAACAGTATTTTGGTCAGTGTGGACTTGAGCTAGAGTAGCTAATGAACCTAATATTGTCGTGGTGCAACCAAACATCCACTCACTTTTAATACAAATATCAATATCAATCAAACTAACTAGTTTCAACATATCGTTCACTGTGCACACTAACTTAAGAGGGAACTTGTGTTTATCTGCTGCTGGGATGCCTGAGTCTCAGTTGGTTGCCTGGAAACCTCGCAGTGACAACATGATTTTGTAATAAACGTGATATAACATGTTAATTAGGGAGCTTCAGACACAGCAGTGGTGTCTGTATAATACATTTATTTATTTATTTAATATAATTTTTTTAATTTAGTTTATCATACATTCTCAAAGTATCAAACTATTCCTTGAAGACAAACCTGAAAAAATGTGAACCTGTCCTTTAATTTACTTGTACGGAAGTCAGTAGATATTTTCTTCATTGAGAACACCTACAGAATTGCTGATAATTTATGGTTTTGGGTACAAACATTGTCTGATTGGCTCATTACCTAGGCGTGTATATTCTGTGCTGTCTGAACTGTCTTCTCTTTGTCTTTCTCCTCCTCTTCTTGTTGCCATGCCCCTAGACTCAGGATGTAAGTCCAGAAGATGTAGATTTAGAGAATGAGCCTTGGTATAAATTCTTTTCAGAGATGGAGTTTGAAAAAGCGGTAAGTGGTCGCTGTCTTCAAAGTGACAGTATATTATATTTTATTGCATGTGATAACATCCGTGTTCAAATAATGCCTAAACAAACTGTGTCTGTATATAAGGACTAGCCCAATTTCTACTTTTCTACTCCAACTTTCACTGGCAATATTGTACTGAATCATTTTTTTATTGATCCTGCACATAAAAAGTTATGTGACAGCATGCGTAAGAAGAACATTTGTTTCCTCTTGAACTAAATGTACTACCATGTGTCCCATCAACGTGGATTAATGAGACTACTGATCAACTTTTATGCATCAATATTTCTTCATCATTATCTCTCGTTTGCTTAAGATTTTCAGTTTTTTCTGACATATATCAACAATCCTATCTGGCGCAAACTTTTTTCAAAACACTTGATGAAGCTACTTTCCTTCCTTCATCAGCACCCCTTACAATTTAAAAGGATTTTGTCCCCAGTTGTGTCTAAAATAGTCGACTGAGATCTATTTGTGTTGTCTTCAAAAGTGCCTCTCAGCAATTTATTTGTATCTGTGAGGCTGAGTGAGCACAGGTCTGAGCACTTACATTGGCTGTGGCCTTTACCCTGTGCAATTTGGATCATTAATATTTAAGAAGACTGATTATTGATTAGGATTTGTTATACTCCAGTTGTAGCATAGGTGTTCATGATAATGGACCCATTCAATTATAATAAGGCTGTGAGTTTATCACCATCGTATTTTCTTGCGATCGCTTGCTACTCGTTGCAGCCTCCCTGTTCTTCCATGTTGTGAACTCAACACCCAAGAGGAACACTTTGTTATTTGTTGTTCATTTTGATGTGCACCCTGCCAACTAGAATACATGTCATACCAGAGGCCTGGACCAGATGATTCATCCATAAGTCACTCTTCACTTCACAGAGGCTGCAGTCCACACGAGCATTAGGCTCCAGGATAATCCCAGGCCCTTGAAATAATGATTGTTGCCAATCTGCTATGTGGTAAATTTACCAAAATATCCAAATGGGTGCAGGCATGTTAAAGCAGTATACAGTGTCATGACAAATCCATGCCTCGGGCCTTAGCTGGCACCAGACAAGCGTAGCACTGGCTGCCCACAAACAGATGTTGGGTCTCCTCGCTCTCTGTCAGTTCGAGCCGCACCGCCACACCCTGGATCATATGAGGTGTAAGTACAACATGAGGTCATGTCCTAGCATCAGCCAGACGCAGCGCTAGAATCTTCTGTTCCAGGTTAGTGTATATGTGGAGGAGCTTTAGCGGTGGAGGCGGCCGACTCTCATGGCAGCCTGGATGTTTGCCAGATGAGCTTGGCTTGATGACTGGCTCCTGTTTAATGTCAAAGTCACTTCTAAAGCTGCACCTGGTATGTGCAGTATTTGACCTTAAGGCCCAGCCAGACACACTGGCTCATTGGAGTTTGATTGACATATCAGTACTCACTCTGTATTACCGGAGGAGCAATATGGCTGGAAGTCTGCAAAAACAACAGGGCTCTGTGGTTAAAGAAGAGCTAGCCACTTTGCTATTGATCTTATTAATAACATTCAAAGTGCTGTGGAGAACCACTTCTACTAATGAAGTAGTATTACAAAAACAGATTTAACACTTCATGTAATTCCTCTGGTCCACAACAGTTTTCTTGTGGTTTCACGCCACTAATTAGCCAGTTGGCAACCAAACGCCTACAAAGAGCAAGCTTACTGTAAGTAATACATTAGCTAAACCTACAAGACTACATGTTTTCTTCTTCTTCTTTATCCTGTCCTGTCATATCATCATTACTCGTCCACTAGTGGCCACTTCTAGTCACCTAATAGCCACTGAGTAAGAGTGACACCTGTGCATCATCACTGTAATGATCCTCTCGATTAATATTAACAAGTTCTAGGTTCAAGAAGAGTCTGAAAACACACACAGTGACAGTTACTGCCAGACAGTGCTACGGTCAGGAAGAGCATTTTGGCCCCCTACAACCGACAGGGTGACTCCAGCTGTAGAGCATATGCTGACAGGACGGCTGCTGCCACACTGTCTCAGCGCTGAGTTACAGAGAGCCTCTCCCTGCCACCTGACATATTCTAAAGGAGGCAACGGCGTAAGCCCGTCAGCTCATTGTGCCGTCATATTTAACCTCTGTTATACACTTAACCTTTACCTTTAAGCATTTAGCGGCGATGAGATGAGATGCATGCCTGTAACGGGCCCTTCACAATGCGGGAGCTGTTTGTTTTCATGAGTACATATCAACACAAATAAGGTGCTGGAAAGAATGAGATTCATGTTACCATGACCTACTCATGATTGCTATTTTGAATATGAAAGCGGCACACAGGAGCCGGAGCTCTGAGTAGCTGGAGGGACACCTGTTAGGAAACATGCACAGGAAATTCTGCAGAAACGTTGTCATCTGTGTTCCACTGACTCACCAAGGCCTTCATTCATGGCCATATACAGCTTTGGACATTTCACACTGATAATGCTTTAGGACGTATAGTTCCATCCTCCATGTGTGTCTTTATCTGATAAGTCAACCCAGTTTTAGCATCTCCCTTTTACGCTCTCTACCCCTATCGTCTATTTGCCCCCTTTTATTTCATAAGCTGGATAAAAGAAGTTATGCAACTGTCTCAGAGTAATGTGACGTTAAGTGATATCGGTGTAGGATTAGTTTGAATCTAAACAGTTTCACCCTTTTATATGAAGAAAGGTTCACATAAACTGACACTAATCAGGCATCTTGTAAATAACCTGATTAAGATTCCTTTAGTCCAGATAAGCCTTCCATGCTTGTTTCCTGTTTACTTTCCACTGATGTGTGTGTGTGTGTGTGTGTGTGTGTATATAAGCCCAATTATGCAGAGGTGTCAGAGGACACCATCTTCTCCCCTTGATATCAGATTTGAGGGGGGTACAAGACGTGGTGGAGCAAGGAAGAGCTGCAGATTATTCAATGACACTGGCGTGTTCCCAGAGTTGACATGGAACATTTGGCTTTATAAATAGATCTATAGACCTGCCAGCCTGATGTTCTGTTCTTATAAAGATAGGCATTTATTCTGAAAGGTTATTAATGATCGTCCTGCCCTGGCAACTAAGTGGAAAGGCATGTTGTGGCAAATGAGCTGCTGAGAATGCTCCTTGTCTGGTCATAGGTGTGGGAAGCGGAGGCTTGGCTGCGCCGTGGGGAAGTGGATGTGGTATTAACAGCAGGGCCAGGCTGGCTGGGATGAGGATTGTGCAATCGTATTTGCAAACAACACTTGCGCTCTTATTCATAGTGCCCGTGTCACGTCTGTTATTTTTACCTGCTGTGACGTCCGAAAAGAGTAAAGCAACAGAAACAGTGGGCTAAAATTAGTTGGCTCTAAACCATTCAAAATGCTAGTGGGTGCTACCACACTGAATGACCACCCCTGTGTTTTGGAGATAATATCTGCAACTAAATACCAACTACATTTACTCTTGTAGCCCTTTTAAACATTTATTCAGTCATTCACTCAACATTAACTCTTTCTGTCTTTATGTTTTTGCTCTTTGTCTTTATAACATTGTTATAATTTTCTGTTTCTTCAATGGATAACTGTATTCTTTACTTAGTCAGCAAGCATTTGTGTCTCTTTTTGACTCTTTAAGTGTGTCAGATGTGTGTGTGTGTGTGTGTGTGTGTGTGTGTAATTCGGCCTGCTTGCACCACCAGCTGGTTAATTGTCCCCCGGTCTCGTCCATTGGTAATGAGAGTGACTCAATACCAGACAAAAGAGACAGCTTCACTGAGAGACAGCAGCCCATTGGCTTAGCCTGTGACAGCCCCCTCCCCGCATGGGCGCCCCCTGACCGATGCACGCCCACCATGCCCCCCCCCCCCCCGCCTCCACTCTCCTCACTGCCGCTTGTTTTCTCCAACTTGCATGCAGGCCAAAACACACGCTTAGTCCTCAATGCCAAGCCCAGTCCAGAGAAGCTAAGAAGCCCCGGCTGCTCAAGAACAAAAACCCAGACCAGCGAGTGAACGACAGAGAGGAAAAGAAGAGAGAATCTGGCCATAGCTAATGCCCCTGCCTCTGTTCTAGCTGGAGGAGACCTTCCTGTGGATCTATCAATGACTTCTTTGTTTGGTTTGTTGCAGAGTGCCCCCTCTTTCAGCCCCCTGGAAACAGCCTCCGACCTGCAGCAGTAGTAAGTCCATGCCTCCTTTTTATTTGAGTACTTGGGCTTTAAATCTTGCTTCCTCCTTCCAGTATGTTGATGATTATTTAAGGCGTGTTATGGGGATAAATGTCAGTGAGAGATTTCTCCACCCTGTAGAGCTCGCCCACCTCCTTCCTGAGGAGATCCTGTTAATAAGGCAAGAAGCTACCAGAACAGTGTGTCCTCTGTCTGGATTTGATGGTGTTTTTTAGAGGGGGGGGTGGTTGTAGTGTGGAGACATGGCTGCTATGTGGCGATTTATTTAAAGACATCAACCTGGATGTCACTGGGATAGAGGGAACTCACCCCGCTGCTGCATAACTTAAAAACCGTTATCTCCTTCTGAATGGGTGTGTGTGTACAGAACTATGAGCAGCAGCTGGATTATGAAAGGGGATGCTAGCTGTTACTAAAACAAAGCCTACTGAGCCCTTGATCTTTTTAGTTTTTGTCTGATGAGATTGACATCTTCTATTTTTGTTTGCGTAATAAAATGTAAGGAATTTAGGACCGAGCCATGGTGACTGTCTCGTGCTACAGTCCAGGGAAAATAAACCTCTCCCTCCATTTCTGCTAAGAACTTTCCATCTGCTACAGTCATTATGTCATCATGGCCAAGCATTTGAAAAGAGATCCCTAATCCAACATTTAAATCCATAGATTCGTTGTTGATTTTGAAAGGAAGAGGCTCCTGATGATGCCGTGGTGGAAGTTCACTCACCCAAACTTTTCAAAAGGAAACCTCAAGTCATAAAGTGACTTCCTCCAGAGGCACATGTGTTTAGGGCAGGATGTTTTCTTTCTTCAGGGTCTGTTAGAAATAGTAGACATTTTGAACTGTGTTCTTGTAAAGATATCATTTGATTGTAAAATGCAAAACCACATGTGCCAGTGTGTCATTAGATGAATGAATGATCCTCTGAGTAAAAGTGTGTTTTCAGGCTTCGATTAGCCACCCACTGTTTGTGCACGAGAGAGAAATATAATATAGAAATATGCAAGACAGCTATAATAGCAACTGGATACATGAAAGATTGATATAAATTATCACAAATTTTTTGTATAACCTCACAATAAGAGCTGTCATCTAATTGGCATTTAAAGAAACTCCTCATCATTACAGGTAAATAAATAAACATTAGTTAACCTGCAAAAGTTACAGTCACAGCATACCGACGGTTGATTTCACCAGAACCTTCCCAAGAGATGCTCTTAAATCTTGCATGGCCTCTGAACTGCAGATTTTCTGTATAGCATTTATGTGAATTCTTGTAAGTAACCTAGAACCAACATGACTTTAATGGCTCTCTGCAGTCAGCCGTGCACATATTTTTTTCTAACAGCTATGAAAGAGCTTCTTGTTGAGGTAGTGAACAAGGCGAGTTACCTATCCAGACATGTGTGCAAGCTTGTAAAACTCTGACACATAACAAGAGTGAAAAGGGTTTATATTGTTTTTTATTTAACAGAGATGATACTGGGGTCACTTTAATGACCATGTTTGTCTGTACAAATAGATGGGCAACATGAGTAACACATGAGCGGCACGTGAAACAGAGTAAACCTGAGAGTTGTACAGGTGCATGGCAGCGGCTGATCCGGCATGTGGGAATGTTCAGAGAATATTTATAGAAATCGGTCCTGTTGGCCTCTGTGGAATGCCGAGATATGTGTGGTAGCCAATGCCTTCTCTCAACATCAGCCTCCAAATTCTCCACTTTATTTCTCCACTTTGGCTTCTTCTGTCTCTGATTATTTTGTCTCCCACAAGTCTGTAAAGGCAAGAATTACCTCAATATATGCTAAATAAGAACCACATGACAGCTCATTACCCAATTTGCGTGCCTCTGTTTATCATAAAAACATGTAACACAACTCCTCTGAATGAGTTCGACTGTGTTTAATTAGCTGTCTGCGTTCCTCTCACCACTGTCTAGCTCCTCGAGCAAGTCTGGACACAGCGAGGTGGAGAAGGACAGTGGATCATCCACGAGCGAGCCTGGGGCTCCAGAATGCGACCGCCATGTTTACAAGAGTGTCCTGGAGGGCGGCGACATTCCCTTACAAGGTCTACGGGCCCTAAACAAGCGCCAGGCCAACTCCTCTTCCTCTAAAGGTAGGATACCAGCCACTTTATATATGTGGCCAGTAAAATGTCAGGTGTGTGTATGTTTATAGATGTGGATGTGGAGGCTAAACAGTACAGCAGGCCCTTAAAGACCTTTCCTGCTGAGACCAAACCAATAACTTACAGACACTGATGTTGGACCATTCAAAGTGTCAGACAGGGATACATGTGTTTCTGTTTACCCTTCTGTTGGAATCCACACCTTTTTCTTTGCTCCCAGACCTCACAGCATTGGCCAATCACCTCGCAGCATTCATTCCCCCAGCAGCTTTTGATTTATTATTGAATCCATGGATGTTTTCATCAAACACGTACTGGCCATCTGCTTTGGAAAACTCATGAAGGGAGTCAGGCTATTTTGTTAAGTCAATGGAAGTTAACCTTGGGTATCTCCCCCCCCCCCCCTTGCTCCAGTTATGAGCCACCAGTCGCTAGGCAGGCTTAGGGCAAGACCCCAGAATGGAGTGGAAGGCCAAAGAGAGGGGATGGACAAGGAGGGGACGAGCGAGAGATAAACAGAGCTCTGCTCTTCACAACCCGACCAGACAGGGGTGAGATAAACAGGAGGGACACAGAGGGTGGGTAGGTTTGAGGAAGTCAGCTGTCACTGTGAGGTCAGGGGCTGGAATGCCTGCACACATGGCCAGGGAGAGAAGTGCTGGGGGAGGAGAGGAGATGTAAGGAAGAGAAAGGAAGGGACAGTGTGACCCACTACATGTCATTACATTACATCTGGGAAGACGTACGACAGATAGAGACTTACCACTTAGATTTAAAGTTTTTTTACATTTTATCCACAAAAATATATTCACTAAATGTGAATATTTTGAAAGAGGGATCATTTATGTTAGTCAGTTTTGGAACAAACATATATCAAGGTCGTTGTTTTACCCATTCAAATTGTGGAACCATTCAGTAAATGGACGTGGCACTCTAGTCAACTGACTAGCATGCTCCTTCATTAGCCCCATGCCCAAAGAAACAACCCAGTTCTAGAAACCAAACACCTCATCATGTGTTTCTGTCTTGTGCTCACGAAACAAAAACAAATTCTGTATTAATGTTTGTGTTTTAAAGAACTGAGCCTGTGGGCTTTTTCAGTCTTTACTCGCCACATGCTGTGGATAGAATCTAGTTTACTTCCTCAGTGTGTCTTTTTCTGGTAGATATGAATGTGACAGATGGGTCACTCATGCTACAGAAGTGTCTCACAGCATGTGAAAGTGTTGTGTCATTTCCCAGTTCCATCTGTAGTGTTGAGTCATGAGTATACTATAGCCCGGAAATGACACACGTATTTCTCAGACATTTATGACATGTCATCTTTTGAATCATATTTTACTGGGCAGGTTTCTTTTTGTTTTTAAATTGTACTGATACTGCAGTCAGTGTTAAAAATTCCTATATGACCTCCAACATCACATAACATTTCATGGCATATTGCTGTTTTAATACTTTATGTTTCACTTGTTATGTTGCTGTTTACAGAGATATTGGTGAAGAATCTGTTAGTAAATTGCCCCTTGTTCCATTTTTACAAAGCATAATTCTTCACTGCAGTACCATGCTGTTAGTATAACTGTCATCAATTACTTGATGCACAATGCATCAAGTCTGCTTCCTCTTCTCATCTACTTTTGATGGAACTTGATCTTTACTTTAGAAATGTGCCTGACTCTGTTTTAGTGTGTGTGAACCTGTGACCATTGTAATCTAATATGTTGTTTATTCTGTTGTCCTGCATGCTTGCCAGTGGATTATAAAGGTGGGAATGGCTATATAATTTCACCCTGCTCCTCTGTAAATAGTCGATCGGTTCTTGCCAGTAATGCAATAGGTAACCAGTGTAAGAGTATGAAGCCTCTATCTGCTGCCAAAGCCTGCATACCCCAAATCCTGCCCTCTAAGTTCAAGCCCAAGCTGCTGCCGCCCAGTGGTGACAGTCAAGAAAGCAGGACTAAAGTTGTCAGGCACCCAAAGGCCCACAGCTGTGAGGATCTGTACACGGGGCCATGTTACACAGACTTTGCTGGAGCAGAGGAAAGTGAGACTGGGCAACATTCAGACTCTAAGTCCAGCTGTGGCACCGACTGTGCGGACGGCCTCAGGAATGTTTCCCCTGCAATTAGGAGGAGCGCATCTGAGTTTTCCAGCCTGTACAGGACCATGCATCACATCAAGGTGCCCAGCTCGGCCGGCTGTAGCCCCCACGGCAGCGTCCGCAGCCTGGCCTCTCTTTTTGAGAAGTCAAAGGCTGATGGGGGTGAAAGGTCAGAGGCAGATGACGGGGGTAACATTCCACGGGATGCAGTGTCGTCACGGGTCAGCGAGTTTGAAATGATCATCCAGCGGTCCTGTTCGGCTCCCAGCCGCTCCTCCTCCCTGCCCACCCTGCACTCCGGCCACAGCCCAAACCACAGCTCCGTCCACCTCTACATGCCGTCTGCAGTGTCAGCCGAGTCCCTTTTGGTAGCCGACGCCAATCAGACAGATGCCTGCGCGCCGGTAGAGGCAGAGGGTAAGAGTTGTGGGGAGGAGACTGCATCCTCCCCAGAGGACGGACACAATGTCAGGACTGAGTCCCCCTCTAACACTGAGGCGGAGGTTGAGCAGATCTTCAGTAAAAGTTCCCCAAAACGGATCGACCAAAATGACAGTGGATCAAAAAGTCCATCTGCACTGCTTACAGCATCCCCTCCACAATACAACCATATCCACCACCACCACCTGAACCATCAACTACTCCTCAAACCCAGCAAATGCAAAGGCTCCTGCCCAGCCTCCTACACCCGCTTCACCACCATCCTCAGGCACGAGAGGCAGCAGGCCACGACCACACAGGAGAGGCCGCCACCTCTGGAGAAGAAGACAACGCTGCCTGGGAACCTCTTCCTCATGGGCCCTGCTCCATTCAGGTTACGGAAGAACCTGCTGTCCCACCACACTCGGAGGACTCTGTTAGCCACCAAGGTGACAATGAACACCCAGAGAACCTCCACTTTGTCTCCTGAGCTCAGACCTCTGATCCCTCAGCGCCTGTCCTCCCTGGAGGTCCTGGAGAGGCTGAGTAACGGGGAGGGAAGCAACACTGACCACCTGAGTAACGGGCAGGACTTGGACACCAATGGGAACCTACTGCAGCCGCTGGCAGCTCACCGCAGAGGTGGCTATTTCCATCCTTTCACCACTGTCATCCTCCTCTCTCCTCCCTCTGTGGTCACTCATATATCTCGACTCTCTCTTCACCTTGTGTCCCTTTTCTCCACAAAGCAACACCGCCACCCTCCATCTCTAGTCTGTGTGGTGTGTTTACAAAGTGACAGGGAAGCCTTCATCTCATTCTGAGTGTGCTGTTTGGTGCCCTTCCATTTCACTGTGAATGAGTATGGTCCCACAAACGCATCAAAACACTTCAGTGACTGTAGGAGGTTCAGGCAGCTTTTGGTAATGTATATATCTCCTGGTGACATCAGATTTGAGTTGTATGCAAGAGTGCTAACGCCTGCATAAGCATTACATCGATACAGACATGTATCTGTGTTTTATTGCATCATAATGGTGTGAGATTTAAAAAAATGTATGGTCCTCAACCAGATGTCAAATCTTGTCCTTACACAAGCAATGACTTTGAAAACCTTACCTTAAACTACAATCCCAGCACTCCTCTGTAATGTTTAAGCAGGATATTTTGATATAACATTGCATACGCTCTCTCAAATTGATGTCTCAACTTGTCTGTATCTGTTTTATTTTTTCCGTTTTGGGAACAATTTACATCTGCCATCTTTCATTCTGTCACTATGAAAGGTTCGGTTTAGCCAGCCAGGATGTTCCCTGCATTGACTTCCTTTACGTAACAGCAGCTATGCTTTGGGCATCAGACATAAACCTGAAACATTGATAGTTGTTTCTTGTGGCCCTTGCTGGGACACAGAATGAAACATCTATGGTGGTGTGGGCAGCAAATTAAGTCATAAAGATATCTAGCTCATATAATAAAGGTGAAGCTTGAGTAAACTAAAGGAAGCTGCTTGGTCAGTCAGTAAAAACCATGATGTCATGTTTATTCTTTTGGCCAAGATACAGTAGGTTTCATATTTTCTTTCCAGCATTTGTTTTTTCATGAACACATATTGGATCATCCTGTGTTCATTCCTATGTGCATGCAGGAATACATCTGGCTTTTTGGATGTGTGTGTGTGCTTTTTGTTTTAGTGTTGCAGAGATTACGGTGTTCATTTAAAGCATGCGTGGTTGTATTTATTGTATATTTTTTATGATTCTGTTCATTGGAATTAAGGAGTTGACTGCAATATCATCATTTTATATTTGAAACGTTTTGTTCTTAGATTGTATTTGCCTTGAGGGTTGAAGGTGAAAATGCTTCACAGCGTAATCCTGCTTCTGTTTCTGTTTCAGACTCGTCCCCAGTTCACGGGGAGAGCCAAGATGAAGTGTTGCGGAGGCGTCATGGTGACAAAGAGGTGAATTCCAGACTTTCACAAATTTCACCTCATTGATAATGCTTTAGTGAAGAGTCCTGTGTTATGAATGAAGAAATCATATATTATACATACCAAAGAACCGGTCACATGAATAAAATAGTAGAAGAGACCCATATCTGGGGGGGACAAACAGTTCAGTCTGGTTTCCTGGCAGAAAATCTTGGAGGAGCAGCGGCGGCTGAAGCGGGAACAGGAAGAGGCTGACACAGCGTCGAGGCGACACACAGGCATTGTCCCGACGCACCACCAGTTCATCACCAACGAGCGCTTCGGAGACCTGCTTAACATCACAGATAACACAGAGAAGAGGAAATCGGGCATAGAGGTACAATACAGGGCAGCATCTTATCCTTCTGTAAGCAGGAAAAAGACAGCAGATGCTTTGTCAGTTTGTTTGTGAGTCAGGCTGTCGGGGGTGGGGGGGGGAGATGGGCTTGTCAGTGGGATTTCTGCAGACACAGATGGCTTTCTCCTCTGGGTTAAAAAAAATTCAGGGGTGAGAGCAGGAATAGAAAATCAAAATATAAGTTATCACTGGATATTTGCATCAGACTTCCAGACTTGTTTCCCTGCTCTATAATATCTATATCTATATCTAGATGTATTGTCACTGTTGCGCCCTTATGTTTACTAAGGTGTGCCTGCTCTCTTGGCAGACCAGTCTCAAACAACCCACAGTGGTTTCTTACTGGGCATGCTCTGGAGAGCAAGTAACATTGCTATAATATTTATGTTCGCACTGAAAGGACAACTGAGACAGATTTACAGCTCACAACAAATTCCAGAAGAATCTTTTCTTTCACACATGAATGACAAAGCCCAGAGGGTATAGTAACCAAAAAGTGACATACAGGTGTTTACGGGAAAACTTTCACTGAGTAAGTACAAAAATAATATTTTGTAGTTGTAGTCATAAAAAAGTCACCCAATTTTTTCTATCTGCACAGAGAACTCCAGCCATGGCTCGATTCGACTTCAGAGCAGAAACTTTAAAGTAAGCAGAAATAATCAGAATTGTTTATTATGAGTCTCACAGTTGGTGGTGTTTGTTGGAGGGATGTTGGGTTTGACTGCAGAGAGTCAGATTGTAGAGGTGTTAATGATTCTCTTGTGTCCACCTATTGTGTGTTTTAACTTCTATCTCATTGGTGGGGTTAGCTACTTCTGAGTAAATGATGCCGAAAATATCATACTATTACAGGAACAGCCAGAACAGATTCACTTTCACTTGAATGTGAATAAATCCCACCCATCAGAATACTGTAACTATACAGTGTTGTTAAACACAGCTCTGCATGAGATCAGATATACCTTACATTTGTGACTTCTTTCATTGCACGTGAGTAACCCATCTCTTTGCAACATTTGTAGGGAATTGCCGTTTCAGAAGGGCGACATTGTCTACATCATTCGACAGGTGGATCAAAACTGGTATGAAGGGGAACATCATGGAAGAGTTGGCATTTTCCCTCAAAGTTACGTAGAGGTATGTGAATTCTCTCTATTAATAACAATGTTTTTATTGTTTCAGTTGATAATTTACTTTTTTTTTCATCAAATAAAATGTATGTCCTCTGTTGTTTTGTGCGGCACGTGTGAATGAACTTGTATTCAAGTCAGTTTTGTTCTTTGTTGGCTTCTTCAGCTCCTCCCCCCCACAGAGAAAGCCCAGCCAAAGAAAAGCGTCCCAGTGCAGGTACTGGAGTATGGAGAAGCTCTCGCCCGCTTCAACTTCAATGGGGACACGGTGGTGGAAATGTCCTTCAGAAAGGTACTAAATGAAGAACATTCAGTAGCACTTTAAAGGAACTTGGATTTCTGATATATGGAGATGGTTTTATCCTTTTGTGACTTGTGCTTCGTTTATCCAAAGAAGGATTTTAAAAATCATTTGTTAACAAAGTTCTGAACCTACAAAATATGTACTGCAGGGAGAGAGGATCACGCTGATTCGTAGAGTTGATGAAAACTGGTATGAAGGCAAAATCTCAGGCACCAACCGCCAAGGCATCTTCCCCGTCACCTACGTAGAAGTGCAGAGACGACCCCGCATCAAAAACGGGGTGGAGTATCCCGACCCTCCTGTCAGCCAGTCGCCACAGCGCAGCACCAATGCTTCTCCTTTGGTAAGGACTCCAAACATGTAGATCAATAGGACACATTTATGGATGCCATGAAGAGTTGACCCACATTTTTGTTACTACAACATCAGAAATTCACCCACCCTTTAATTCATTTTTTTTGTCTAGTGAATTTGTCTCATCTTTCTTTTCCTTTTCTTTGCCTTCTCTCATCCTCTCTTCTTCAATTTGCTTCCATCTTCCTCCTCCCACATTCCTGTTTCTCATGAAAGCTGTATCGTAATCGCCTGACCACCTCCCCGTTGCCCCTCCCTCGCTCCCCCCGCCGCTCCGTGTCCCCCGAGGTCCACGCTGTCTCCTCCGAGTGGATCTCCCTGACTGTGGGAGGGGGGAGTCCTCCTGCCGCCCCCACCCCTCCCCTGCCGCCGCTGCCCACTGTGTCCTACCGCTGCGGCGAGTACCTGCCCCCGCCCTTCTCTGCCAGCCCCGTACCCCCCATCACCGGCAGCCCATACTGCGTATCCCCTATGGCTTCCCCAGCTGCCTCCCCTCTCCCCCCGCCTTACCCACCCAGACCCACCTCAGCCACTCCCTTCCTCACATTCACCCCACCTCAGGGGGAGGACTTCCTGCTCTCCCGTCCCTCCCCACATCTGTCACGCAGCGCCAGCCCCTGTGGCGGGCCGGTGCTAGAGGGCTGGCTGAGGGGGGAGAAGGAGTTGACACAGGGGGAAGGCACAGAGGGGGACAGGGGCCGCGCAGCCCCAGGCAGCAGGCGAAATAGCCCTGCAGAGGTATCTTCTGCATGGTGTGCAGTGTTGCATCTCAGCCTCACTCTGGAACATGGGCTTTTGGCCACAGTTTGACTCCCTAAAATAGATGTTTGAAGTTCTGACGCTGACATTGATGTGTGGACGACGTGACTAACTTGTAGACTTGACCTGAAGTTGATTTTAGCCCCAGGAAGGTGGTTTAATGGAGGCAGCAAAATAAACTAGAACTGGTCACAATGCTTAAGGCTGCAAGTCTGCATGTGGTTGTGTTTGTGCACTACTAACACACAAATGTTTTACAGTGTCTTCCAGTGTTTATATAGTAAGTTTCAGATTTCCTTGCTGCAAAGGATGTAAGAAGAGCTATTGTGCTTTCCAGGATTGATTTGAGAGTTCAAGATTCTTTCTCTTTATAAAATTCAGCATTTGGTTGCATGTTGTTGTTGTTCCATGCAGAGGTGTAATAACTAAGCCATTGGAGGTTGGAATTTTATTTAGGACAGTGATGTATTTATTACTTAGTGTTTATAGGTATCATAGGTTGGCTTCTGTTTTAAAAGCTGCTGCGAGAAAAACATTTCCATCTACAGGGAAATGCAACCTGACTGTATGCCAATATTTACAGCAGGTGGATACATGGTGCGACCTCTAGAAAAAAGCTTTTATTTTGAAATGTCCCTGCTGATTTGACATTTTTGTGTTGCAGTTTGTGAAGAATGAGGCTGACCATTATGGACGGAGCTCCAGAAGCCCTGTGATGCTGTTTGACATCCAAGACAACAACAATGTTAACTCATTTGCGGTAAGCTGGTGCAGAGTTTCCTCCACTGAAGATTTACAAAAAGATTGTGTTGTTTGTTAAGCAACTTCATCATCTGTTTACCTTTTTAATCCATCACCTTCAAAGATCCATTTGACTCACATCATCTTTAACTCTCATTATGTCCTCGATATTTCTGCTACATGTTAAATATGTGAGATATTAGAGGACCATCCATTCATTAAAAGAGTAGTTTGACATTTTGGGACAAAAATGATTTACTTTCGGGAAGTTGAATGTTTGTCTGTCCAGTATGAAGCTAGAGGTAGCAGCCGATTAGCTTAGCATAGCATTAAGACTAAAACCAGGGGAAACAGCTAGCCCGGCTTTGTCTGAAGCTAATAAAATCTACCTGTTAGCACTTCTAAAGCTCACTGATTAACACGTTATATCTTGTTGGTTTAGTCCTTACTAGTTTTATCATTAGCAATTATTATCACTGTTCAAGCTGCTTTCATGAAGTGTTGTGAATAGAAAGGATCTAGACGCTGGAATAAACGCACTCTTGTAAACTCTGTGTACTTTGAGAAAAAGTAAAACTTACATAGTCAAGTTAAATCATTGAGAACAATATCAATGAAGGAGTTCCTCAGCCAAACAGTGGGGATCAATGATTGGTCGTTAGTTATGCACATCCACAGCTTGCTGAACACAGTCAGTCCAAAGAGCCACAGCCACATGAGAAAACATTCACAGAGAAATATTGGCGACTCTCGGCAGGGGAGTTAAGGGAGACAGTTAAGGTTTGCCCAAAAATCACTAGAACTGTCAATAGGTGCTTCTTTGGGAGTTACTAAATGGATCTTAAAAGTGATTAAATCTAGTGAGAAAGTCGCTATGTCTGCAACTTTAGACATCACTGTTTGCCAAGCAGACAGATATATCAGTGATACCAATCTTCTCAATTAACCCTCAGCACAAGAGTACATTTACCCAAAATGTGGATCTATTTCTTTAAGCTGTACTTGTCAGCTTCCCTTTAATACAGCATGTTCATACTGAGTCCTGTAAAAAAGTGAACTAATATTTCATGTCTCCTGTCTACATGCTCTCACTCTGGTATCTTGCCTTTTCATGCCTTTCCTCCTGGGCTCCACCAACGCCTCCTCTGCTTTTTCTCCCGGCTTTTAACGGATCACTTCCTTTTCTGCCCTCCTACTTACCGGACTCCCCCACACCTCTCTCTAACTCCTCACCTCCCCCCTCAACTTCTTCTCGGCCTCTCCCGGAACTCACGGTGGGGCCGCTGTCTGTCTTTCTCTGATGACTTCACTCACTACTGCTACTAGGAGGCAGTGTGTAATGAAATCTTGAATATAGCTGAGACCTCGGTGAGGTACTGCAGCACCCTGTCCCACCACCCTCTTGACTCTGTCCATAGACTGCACCCCCACCCCAGTAAACAATCTCTCATCATTTCCCAGCAACCCCAGTCCCACAGCAGCAGCCCGGAGCCGAGCCGTCTCAGCTGTGGAATGTGAGTAAGACCTGTGTTTCTGTTTCAGTTTTATATATTTTTACTGATCTCACATTTGGTGTCTTCTCAGCTTTGCAACGTTGACCAATTTATCCTTGTATCCCACTCCAGTTTCCAAGCTCTGTACAGTTACGTGCCACAGAACGAGGATGAGCTGGAGCTGCAGGAGGGAGATCTCGTCAGCGTCATGGAGAAGTGCGATGACGGCTGGTTTGTCGGTATGTGTCGCAGGCTTCAGGATAGATTCCTCAGAGGTGCAGTCACACTCACTGTGTCACATTAATCCATATAGGGTTTCGGCAGAATGACAGCAAAGGACTGCATGCGTGTAATGTGCATGCTCAGGGCTGCTGGAGAAGTAGAGTCATATTCACTGTGTCACATACTTCCATATGGGGTTTCTAAAGAATGATGATTGAGTGCTTAGTGTACAGTATATGCACAGGCCTTGCACTTGATTTTAAATATAGCTTTAAAGATTTATTTGTGTACTAAATTCAAAGGTTATCTAAGGGTTTATTTTGCCTGATTCGTGTTTCTCTTTCTTTTTCTCCGCAGGTACCTCAAAGAGGACAAAACTGTTTGGGACTTTCCCTGGGAATTACGTGAAGGAGGTGAAACTGTAAAGATATCTAATTTGGCTGTAACACACGGTTGCCTGTCAAGCTTTGGAAGTCATTACTACCGCGCATGGCTGTTGGTTAGCATAGTCCTTTAGCCAGGCGAATCCATTTTGTCTGGGAAAGTGATCGTTCGGCCTGAGGTATGTCAAACAGCACGAGGCGGAGACAGAGACAGCTCACTGCCTACAGTACACCGTGACCACATGTTACACACATCTTCACATGTGGATTTTCTGTGTGAAAACCTACCACAAACTAGCTTTTATTGTACAGATAATAGCTTCCATTTTGTCCATGTAATTTACAGTACACAAGTGTTTACGTAGCACCTCAGTCTGGAGGCCGGCAGCAGAGCAGTGTATGGATCAAAGAGTGGATCTTATTACCTGAACAGGACTTTGGAAGATTCAGAATGTGTATTTATGTGATGTGAGGTTGGAGCTGTTTGTCATGAGCTACCTTTCAGGACCAGAGGTGTTTATCGTGATTAGCTAAGCATGATGCAAACTATGCATCCCATGATTCAAAGACATTTTCAGTCCTTTAGACATCACATCCCAAAAGAAACCTTCAGTGTTTGGATACAACATAACATACATGTATGAAATGTAATGTGGTGGTTCATTGGTTCATTCTTGGACTCTTTCAAACAGACAATTTCCCTCAGTTTAGATTTGAGAGTTTAAATACTTTAAGCCTTATGTATGAGGCCCCTTTTAGAAACTGGTCTGATATACCTGTTTAACTTTCTGTAACTTTCTGAATCATTATAAAGTAAGTATTGGCTACTTTTGAAGAACATCACAGCATTTACAACTCAGTGTAACTCAAAAGCTTTAGATACCGGTTCAGTATTGCCTTCACTTTCTATCCAAAGGTTCTCTTTTCTTTCAGTTACCACAGCAAACACAAATACAGGACACGTGGTCTGTGTTGCATGTCTCAAAAAGTGAAGAGAAACTGTGTGTAGGCACATCCTATATTTTTAGAAGCTATTTATTTGTCCTTTTATACCTCTTCTGTCAAAATAGAAGTAAACTGTGTTTGCTGATGGCTGTAAGGTAGCTGGTGGTAGACGTCTGGCTCCAGCGCAACCACAGGACAGGCGTGGTAGCACTTAACTTCCTGTTTGGTCATTTAGGGAGATCCCACCTAACAAGATAATAGCAGATTAATCAGTGATGACAAAAAAAAGCTATAGAATGTTTTAAGTTAAGCCAACAAGGTGTCTTAGAAGATAATCATACTGATTTTAAGAAATGATTGAAATATTAACCACGCCCTTACTGACAAGATTGTATGTTTTAGCCATGTAAATGTGTACAGAAAACTTTAAGAGGCCTTCCAAAATATGGCTACATATTTTCATATGTGATGACTACAGCTTGCGTAATATAGTTAGTGGAGTGATTTTAAATACTACGGTCAACATTAGTAGTCTACAGCATGCAATGTAAAATCAATAAGAGACTGACAAATCAAATCGGAGCATGAAACAATAAACACAGAAAACAACTTAATATTTGCCACCTTTAGCTTAAAGAACAGAGAAGTGATGACAGGGTTAACAGTCTGCTCCTTGAGCTTCGGTACCTCCCTGGTAGAGGATGGCTTTGAATTCTGCTATCAAAGCATCAGAGCCGTCTTCCTGCGAGTACAGAGCTCCCACATCTGCAGCGTCATTGAATCCTGTAACAGATGCCGCATGTCAGAATAGATCCTCATGCACGCACAGATCGAAAGACGATAGCTATTGTTTTTCTTTGCTTGTGTTTTCATCAAATTCCTTGTCGTCATAAACCACTGCACTTTGTTCATCAGTCCTTGGCAGAGCTGTTAAATAGTACTTGTAAATCATTCTTAGCGCTTGTTATGACCTGCTCGGACTAGCAGATGGATGCAGTTTGTAGGGCAATCGCTGAAGAAATATTTGAAAGACAGTTTTGTTTATACAAGGAGGACTGACGTAGCGAGCTATCTGATGCTCCAAGTAGCTGAAGCCGGATCCTTTTCCCAATCCACACATTTCTAATCAAATGGTGCCAGACTATCAGTGGGCCGGCCTTTTAGTTAAATCCCCACACAAAATCAGAAACATAATGTGAAGTATTAAAAGATAAAGCAGTAACTATCACTAGATCTAGAAGTGTATGTTTACTATGTCTTGGTACATGGTTTGAAGCTGTAAGTGGCTACCACATAAGTGATATATGAAGTTCAATAATTGATGATTGATTGATTTTTTTTTTTTTATTCAGTAGCAATCAGTGTTCTATCGTCTCGTACCTTTGCTGTCGAGACAAAATCAGGTGTTTCCTCCTGTGCAGATCACCACTGACATTTTTGCCAACATCAGCAAGGGAATGTTTTCTCAATACAAAACACTCAGTACTGAATTATGGTTTTGCCTGTATAGCACTAATATAATGATCAGGTATTTTGTTCCACCACAAAAGCATGTTTTTCTCTCCACTGCTGGCTAAACATTTGTGTTCCTGTGTAACTCCAGCTCTGCGTGAATGTGCTGATTGGTTGGGGAGTCTGTTGACCGGTAGGCTTTGTCCAGAATACCTTTTCTACCCTGACAAAACAAAAGGAGAGAGGTTCAGTCCATCTCAAACACACTGCAAGATGGACTTTTGACAAATAAACAATAACACATTTAGTCATAACTCACAAGTGACTCTAGATTGTTTCTGTGATATAAAACATCACAGAATGTATGAATATATGAATGTGGTCAATGCAAACATATGTAAAAAAGAAACCTTAGAAAAAAAACAAGCCTAGTCTGAATTTTCATTTTGAATGAACATGCAGAGTATTGAGCAGCAGCGTGGCACAAGAAGGATTGTAAATATGTAAAATAAAAAATAGACTGCAAGTGACAGAGAGTCACTTGCAGCGGTTTATTTACCTGAAGGATTTTAGGAAAAGCACAGAGCGGAGCGTTACAGAGCACAGGAAGTTTGATGCTTATGAACATTACGCTGCCATTTGTGAGGATCATAATGCCTTATGTTAGATGCAAAATTGTGCCTCATTTTCGTTTAATTATATTTTGGGGGGAGTTTCACTGAAATGTATCCATGACATATTTAATATAATAGCCTTGTGTTTCCTATTAGTCCTAGTCTTTGTGATGGGAGAACATTTACTAAGAACTTGTCATTTACTGTGCAAGTACCTAAAAGTGTGACACAATGCTTTAAATTAATGATTAATAATCATAAGAATGGACTAGTTTGATGAGACACACAACCTGCAACAGGTTTGGTTTGTTTGCTTCAATTTGCAGTGCTGTTACATTGACAATATTAAAATAAAGATACTATACACTGCTGTGACTTTGGTATTATGCAATATTTAATAAACCATTTAAACCACTTGGTGTGTTACCTCTTTTGATTTCTGTCAAATACCTGAATGATGTCTAAGATAGAGCTGTGAATTTATATAACATTTAAGCTCATTAGGCATGTTAGTTAATGGAGTCTGCAGAATAGTAGGATTAGTTAGGTAGATAGTTATATTGTTTTAAGGAGGTACACGTTTTTTAAAGGCACATTCTCTGTGGTTGTGTAATCATGACCTAATGCAAAATCATGTGAGCTAAAGGTGGATATGTTAGTCTCTGGGTTGGTGAACTTTTTATGTTAGAGGTGGGTTTACATAAATACTGATGGTACCATTATATGTACAGCGTGTTTACGGGTAATCATGTTGACATATGGTTTCACAGCCTTAACAGTCAGGAGCTGATGTACTTCACTGTCAGGCATACTTGGAGGCCTGTTAAGGATGCATGTAAACCCCACAAGAAAGGACGTGTTTCATTCAGTCTGTCTGCCTGGAGCTCTTTCTCTCCACTTTCAGCAGAGATCCTCTAGCAGGAATTCAAGTTTTGGGAGCGGCACATTCCACATCCTGGGATTTAGCTCTACCATAAATGGTAAGCTTGCATATAACACGGTGACGTACCGGCAGGCCGACATCCCTAAAACAAACAGTGGAGCTCATCTGAGAGGAGCACAACATGAAGAGCAGTCACTCTGCTCTGCTTTCAAAGTTTTTTCATTTTGGGGAAAAGTTAACTTGATGTGGCCACTGTTGCTCTTGATATACCGTGGGTTTTTAAGTGAGTGATAACACACAGGTGTCCTTACAAAACATGATGGTCAAAGTGGAGGTGAACATTACATTTTCTCTACTTCTGTTATTTCCTTTATGAGGACATAACAAACACAAAGTTGCAAGTAACTATTTGAATGTGTGTGTGTGTGTGTGAGTGATGTTTAGGAGAGTATTATTCGTTTATAAGATAAATCTGGCATCATTCTATCTTTCTCTTACTACCAACAAATCCCATGCAAAGAACAAAACCAACACTACTGATGTCACTCTCCAGTGTGTGGCTCTCAGATCCAAGCCAATTCGTTTCAATTGAAGATATCAATGTTTAAAATGGGGCACAAATGTATTGTTGCATTTTTGAAGAAGGCTCCGAAATTTGCTGATTCAGCTAGCTTGTTTTAACCAAGTGTTACTCACACAGGAGTAAATTGTGGATATGTTGGGGGATATTTTCAGATGTGCTCCTGTGGATTAATACACATTTGGTGTATATTTGCAGCAGCAGGACAGTACATATGGGACTGGCTCAAATAAAAAGTAAGACAAATAAAAACCAAAACAAACGACAGTGCCCATGTTTATGTGCCACTAATGTATGTGTTTTAATAGTTTTTTGGCTTAGATGAATATGCTTTTACTGGGCTTTAGATATACATACGTAGAATCAATTAATTGTTGGTTTTTGAAAAATATAGTAGGTATGTAAAAGTCTTGGTTGTGGGTCCTATTCGTACAGTTATGCCTGTGACCACTATGACAATATCACAGCACATCCCTGGAGGTTTGGTCAGCTTCTCCCTCACACGTTACGGAGTGATCCATTTTCTCAATACACGATCTTTGTGTTCTCACTTATCAGCGTGGAAACTTAAAAACCTATTCGTCCAACTGTATCGCGAGGGTCCACCCCCTCCTCTAATGCTGCCGCGGAGCTGCAGCCGGGCGGGTTGGGACTTTTCACTATTGATCACTGCACGTCACATGCAGTAGGAAGTGAGCTGCTGGTCTGAGCCAGATCTTTAAACACATTAACAGTCGACTGTTAAAAACCAACATTTAAGTTATGCCTCTGCGGGTGGTGGTGCAGGGTCCCGGACCGTGGGGATTCCGGCTGGTTGGGGGAAAGGACTTCGAGCAGCCACTGACTATTTCCCGGGTAAGTCTTACTGTTAGCAGCTAACGTTGTAATTGAGTGTAACCACACCTGGGCTTGTCCCGACGAAACTTTCACCTCTCGACTTTACTGAGAACAAAAGACTGGTTGAACTCAGTGTTAGTTAACGTTAGCTAGTTTTAAGGCAGAGGTGAGTTCACAGATGCTAAACGGAGTCCGTCTACTTGAGCTAACGTTAGCTATCGATACGGTGTCGGTATGTGATTTTTGTGGGGGGTTATTGTACGTTCAGCTACTGGCAGTAATGACTTGTTCAGTGTTTTACTCTTCTTTTTGGTGGTGACTTGTGTTTTTTTTTATGTAACTATAAACTTTAGTGTGCAGGTTAAACAAAACAGTCGAAAAATACCAATAATTCATCGTGTCTAAC
Source organism: Nannoperca australis (assembly GCA_036023655.1). Classification (NCBI taxonomy): domain Eukaryota; kingdom Metazoa; phylum Chordata; class Actinopteri; order Centrarchiformes; family Percichthyidae; genus Nannoperca; species Nannoperca australis. The sequence continues at coordinate 18,415 of JAVQJD010070966.1, read as the reverse complement.
GGTAATATGTTATCTGTCTGAATTCTAACTTCACATTAAAAGTATCATTTGGAAGGAAGTAAATCTAACCCGTGTTTTTATTTTGACATCCCCGAGTGTCCATGAACCCCAAAGCTGGCAGCTTGTGAAGCCCATTCTGTTACTTCACAACAAACATGGTGCCTGCAAAGCTTTTACTACCGTGACAGTAATGAATCAGAATCTGACCTGAGTGCAGGCTGCTGCTCCTGTTGTAAGTGTTGTTACAGGGGTCGCTCCACTCCACCCATGGAAAAGTGATTAGGAATTCCTGGACTGTGCCAGTCCCTCCGCTTCAAGCCTTTATCTTGGATAACGTCTGCCCTCGAGGCAGCTCTCAGCCTCTGAAAGAAAATACCTCTGCAAGTGGCTTTGCTTGTGTTTACAATAAATAATGAAATGTGTGCACAGGTCCTTGAAGGTCAGAGATGAACAGTATGGTAGTAAGATTAAAGTCAAGCAAAGTTGTTTCCCACGTATTCATGATTCAAGTTACTTAATCTGTATGTGGTGTTTATTTTTAAAGGACCTTTTGTAAATAGATTTTTAAAAAGATAAAAGGTACCGCTTTGCCTCTGCAGGTGTCGGATACATTTAACACACGCAGTCGCTGTTTTTTTATCATCTCCTCTGTCTCCCGTGTTGCAGGTCACACCTGGGAGTAAAGCTGCCCAGGCCAACCTGTGTATCGGAGACATGATCTTGGCCATCGACGGAGAACCCACAGAGGGCATGACTCACTTGGAGGCGCAGAACAAGATCAAGGGGTGCATAGAGGAGATGGTGCTCTCCGTAGACAGGTAGGATGTAGCAACATGTGCCGGTCTGATCTGCATGGCCGGGGGCTTAAAAAACACTGAGTAATATGAGACAGCTCATCCGCAGGCCAGGTGTTCTGGGAGTGACGGCGTCTGTCCGCCTGTCTGGCTCTGCACGGCGCAACATTGCTCCGATCGTCGGCAAAGTTTGGGCACATTAAATTAAAATTAAAAAAAAACATATGCGCCATAGCATTTATACAAATTTACCATAGTTTCATTTCATGGAGGTCCGTTCCCCCAACATAGGATCTGTGTTCCTATTGGTTATGACGCCCCATGGCAGAGCTCTTCTCCTATTGGTCTACACGACTGCAGATCAGACGTGTGCGTTGCCACCGCGACCTGCAGTTGCAGCGACTTTACGAGAGAAGAAATACGAGATTGACACCAGGAAACTACGAAAAGTTACACATTCCTACAATACCCCAAAATAAGTGACTAACCCTCTCATATTGCAAAGCCAAGTGCAAGACCTTGACTCGAGCTAGCGAAACTCCATACGTGTCATGTAATCTGGTAACAAACACAAGGTTGTGACTTTGCTAGCGGTGCCTACCAATCGCTCGCAAGTCAGCTAGCAACATTGTGTGTGGCTGGATGAAAGGTGGGAGAATTTCTTAGAATACGCTTATTTTAAACTGCAAGAATATTATGTTTTATGAATGTATTTATCTCATGTCGACTATACAAACAACCTTTTTACTATTTTGGCGAATGCCATTGTTGGCAGACATGTTGACACTCATCTCTAGTCACGAGCCGTGTTATTAGGCACTGCACCAGTGACTCTTGCTAAATGCCATATCGCCGATTTACAAACGCGATCGGAGGGACAGATGCTGTGTCCTGACCATGTAGACATCTATTGCAACACGGAAGTGACACATAATAATGTGTCTCAAGATAATTAGCTGTAGAGTATTGAGCTATGGAAAGACATGCGGTGGAATATGTGTTTATATTCCGTCTGCAAACGTTTTATTACTGAAAAGACATTGATGCACGGCGAGTCCAGCTTGGCGGAAATGATGCAGCAAAAATGCTGGTTTCCATATATGGAATGCGATTAAATGAATATAGTCTGAGATAAAAATGGAAGTACTTCGGTTTGTGAGTTTTTTGTTCGACACATTGGCCTACAAATCCAAAGATAGTAAGCTTTTGCACACGGATGAATTTTTACACATTTATATATTTAGAGCGTTGAGGCCCCAGTAATGGTAGAAAATGGCTCAGTCCCCAGATGGTTCCGAGTTACAAAATTAGCATGTGGATACTACAATGATGTCGCTTTTTCGATCACCCAAGATGCATGTTGATGCCAGGTGTGAACAAGTATTAACAGTATCTGCCTTTTCAGCTGATGTGGTGTGCATCTAATTCAAACCAGGCCATCGGTTATGACTATAATTTCTGACCATTATCTACCAGTGTGAAAGTATTTATTGGAGATGATGGAGAGGGAATAACAGACAAGATTGTCCATAAAGGGCTGCATTCTGCACCATCGTGTGTGTGTGGCCACCTACCACTTCATGTGGTATGTGTAACTTCAGCAGGGAAGTTACATGCCCCAAGGGCTTTTAAAGATAGAGTCTGTCTTTTGCTTTACTGAAATCTTTAGTTTGAGACGTGCATGTATGCTAAGCTATGTTGTAATCCTGTGTCCTATGGGTGCATTACATCATAACTTTCTAGTATCGGACAATCTTAAGCAGCAGGGATGTTGAAGCAAACATGCTTGTTCAAATTAAGAGGGAATTATATTGACTGTGAGGTGGGGGTCAACTGTTGAGGAAGCCAAGCAGAAGTCCATACCTGCAAAGTGGTCTCTTGCATTCAAAGACACAATATAATATAATATGTTCATGTGCAGCTACACAGGAAAACACACCCAGAAACCAGAAAACAAACTCGGGCATGTTTATATTAAAAGCCAAAATGTGTACGATTGTTTTAATGTTTCTGTATTTTTCAACAATATTCATCAAGTCTTCTTTTCCTTCCTCTTTTCTGCAGGTCAGAAAGTAAAATGTGGTCCCCGCTGTCATCTGAGGAAGGAAGGACACATCCATACAAGATGAATCTTGCATCAGAGCCACGGGTGTGTGTCTGCTATCTCTATCACAGCTGGATGTAGGATTTGAGCTTTTAAAATGCCCCCCCCACCACCAAACAAACCCCTCCAACTCTCTCATTTAGATTGAAATCGGGACGCCCCATTTACAGGTAGCCATACAGTTTCTGGAAGCCTGCAAGTTCCTTTACCACTGTGCCCACAAAGGATTGTGGGATATATATATTTTTTTATCCTGCCAACAATGAAGTCATTGTTTACTTCCCAACAGGAGGTTTCCTAGGAGACGGTAGTTTATCAGCCAAGGTCTGACGCAAGCCTCACTTCCTGCCTGCTGTGTGGAAAGTTTAGCCCAAAGTGTGAATTCATGTAGGAAACGGTGTGGTGTGTTTAAGGCTCTGTGTGTTTCACAAATCACAGATATGCGTGTTTCTCATACACACAATAACACGTGTCTCAACCGCTTGTCTGGAGTCTGCCACTTTGGCGTCTCTTCACTGTTTTATTACTCATTGCTTCATACTTTTTAGGCTATTATAACAAAGGTCAATTCTACAGTAGTGTTCAGTTCCTTTGTGTAAGTTTGCTTACTCGCAGAGACTACGAAGCATTCTGCAATTTAAATGTCCGATGCTTGAAGCATGAGCTATATTTGGAGGCATTTCCGTGTTCCCACTGTTAAGCATGAGCTACATTTGGTGGTATTTATGTGCCCACTTTGATGGCATGCCAGTGTCATGACGTGTTTGCCTTTAAAGACCGTTAGGTTTAGCTATAATTAAAGCATAATCCATAGTCATACATTATCCAGCTAAATTGTGTGTGACCTTGAGTCAAACTAGAAGCAGCAGAAGAAGCAAATAAGACGTTTTCAGTTGAACAAGTTTTCCAAGTCTGCAGTTCAAGCATTTTCAAATTTTTCAAGATTTTGTACAAACCCTGATTTTAACGGTAATGGTTTGAAGGTTAGGAAAATGATTTCAATTCAAATCTACTCCCTGCTTGATTTTCAACATAATCTAGAAAGTAATTTTCCTGTGATCCCTTACTCTGGAAATTAGCAAGCATTAAATAATCCTAATCAATACATACAAAGTTAATATGAACACAAAGCGACAAAATACATTGGTTGCTGTGGGTATAAAGGAATTTTTAACTTTATTTTTTTAAATTGCATTCATAGTAACAATTTAGATGTGATGATAAATGCTTAGAGTCTGGAAAGTTTCAGTTTAGGTACCTTTAAAAGTGCTCGATGTTACTCTTTAAAAGTTGTACAACACACAGGCAGTTGCAACATTATTGGATTGTTAAACACTAGAGGTTGGGTGTTTTTCAAATGTTGAGTAATGTTAATCTCACAGTATTGACTGTGTGTTTGTGCATGTGCAAGCTTGTAAAGACATTTCAAAATAAGATGAGTTCATCTGAAGGTGTCAACATTTGTGACCACCATCAGGTCTGCACTACGAGTGTTGCATGTTTCCGACGCTGTGCAAGTTATTTCACAAACATCTGATACCTGCACCCACCGCCTGTTACTTGGTTACTCACAGAGAGCTCTAACAGGACAATTCTGCGTTCATTTTTGCAGGAGGTGAAACACATAGGCTCCACCCACAACAGGAGTGCTCTGCCTTTCACTGGTTTCGGCTCCAAAGTTGTGACCAACCAGTACAACAACCCATCCGGTCTCTACTCTTCAGAGAACATCCAGAACTTCAACTCTGCTGTGGACGAAGTGAAAACCAGCGCAACATTGAATGAGCCCAGCCACAAGTAAGATGAGCCGGAGATGACTCCTTTAGTCTAGATGGAGGCAAGACACCCCTCAAAGCTAATGTAGTCCTGTTGGTAACCTTTACTAAAAAATATAAAAGCATTGCTTGAGTTTTGAGGGTCAGCTCTGTAGAGCAATCCAACATCAATCGTCTATATCAAAATTCTGACATTTAAGGTTTGGATTTTGGGGATTTGATCAACCCCCCCGAAGTTCTTGCTTGACTGAATACCGACACAGATCTTCTGCCACAATGTTCAGTTCTGTCTGCAGGTTGATTTGCTGAAAGATATTTAGCACGAGTGCGTCACTCTTACTCTAAGAATCAATTATTTTATTGATTGACACATACGTTACGTGTAGGTCAGCTTCTAATTGCTGGAATGAGTTGAATTTTTATTCGTTTCCCAGCAAAAATTGAGCTTTCAAGATTCAAGCTTGCAAGATCTCCCAAAAGGCTGGGTGGCACGTGTCTTTTCTAATCATTAGTTATGTGTATCTGATGGCTGAGCAGCTAATAGTCAAAGCTATTAGGAAAATTGCACTCTAAGGCCAGGAGAAGATGACGATATACCAGAATGTTAAAGTATGTGACATTATTAAGAAGTACTATGTATTTGGGTGCTACACAGAAGCGCAGTTCTTTATAATTTTTTTGTCCTGATTTAACATCAAAAAGTGTCTGAGACACAAGAAGGCAAAGGTTTTGTGATCTCCATGCTCTGTATGTATCAACATGTGGGATGATGAAAAGCTGTCTGCTGTGGCTCCTGCAGACATGTTGAAATGTTACACACTTGCTTTGTAGAACTCCATCCGATCCATCGCAGATGCGGCCGCCTGTACCGGCAGATTCAGAAGTCTACAAGATGCTGCAGGAGAACCAAGAGTCCGATGAGCCTCCTCGACAGTCGGCTTCATTCAAAGTGCTTCAGGAGATTCTTGAGACAGGTATGGATCCTAGTTTGTGCGTTCAGCCTCCTCAAAGGGTCATCAAGGATTTCTCTTTTACAACCTATAGCTTTGAGGCAGACAATTATCTCTCATTTTTTAATTAGATAACAAATTTCTTGATTTCATTTTTTTCTGGTTTTGCTACTGATTGCTTAAAATAATCAAATCCTAGTGAAAATAAATATAATAGATGTGTAAAACCTCAAAGTATGTTAAGATTGTTTATCTGTGTGATGTTTGTAGGTGACGCTGATAAACCCTCAGGGTTCAGGAGTGTGAAAGCGCCCTCGACAAAGATTGGCTCGTCTGTGGGGAACACGGACAAGCTGCCCACCTGTGACAAATGTGGATCCGGGATTGTGTAAGCATTTTATGATAACGGAGTACATGTTTTATATTGCAGCTCTGAGGAAGCTCAGGAATTTATGGCTTCACCTGAACCCAAACCTCAGATCAGAGTTCACTCCTCCCCTCAGGAGATTCAGTGAGACCTGCTGTTCATCTTGCTTAGTGTTTTTAACTCTTGGAAAACTTTCACATTGTGACAAAATGTTGTGGCAACAACCAAAGTAGTCTTCTCTGTTTGAAGTTTGTCTCCACCTTGTGGTGGATTCGATTTAAGACCACAGGACGAAACGTGTCGGCTGTTTTCCTGATGTTGCCATGACATTTTCTTATGTTGGTGGATTTCACCCAAAACACATATTCTGTACATTTTTTAACTTCATTTGAGTGGATTTTACTGCTTTAAATTCAATATCCCTTTGCATCTGTGTAGTTACCGTGGCGATGTTTTTCAGCAGACTGCATCATGAGGGCTTATGTACAAGTCAAGTTGCTTTCGACTCGGGTGTATTACGTGCCCAGACGCCTTCAATAACCTTTTTTGATTATTGGGTTATTTACATAGTTTTTAATACAAACTACACACTTGTCTAGTTAACAGTATGTGAGAATCTGGATGGCTTATGACGTACCATATAGGACCAAATGACCGTGTAGCCTAGGGGTTAAAACACTGACCATGAAGGGCTACGTCCATGGTTCAAGTCAGGCTGGGATGTTTGTTGCATCTCTCTCCGTTGTTTACTAACACTTCTCTCTGCTCTCTGTTATAAAGCCATCAAATGCCCAAAGTTACAAGATATAAGAGCAAACATGGAACCCGTGATCATCACATATGTGTACTTTAGATCTGGTGCAGTTTTTCATAGTTTGGATTCCTTAGTTCCAATGAAGAGACCTCTTAATGCAGTGATGCTGACAATGATGTTTCAGCCTTTGAGGAAGATCTTTCACTGTTTCAACCTGACAGTGCTCCTGTGCACAAAGCCAGGTCCATTAAGAAGTGCTTTTCTGTGTTTGATGTGGAAGAACTTTGTGCACAGAGGTCTGACCTAAACCCCATTGTCGCCCATTGTTGTTTGTTTCTTGGCCATGTATTGTCAACTTGCAGTGCACATATCATAGAAATGTAACCCAGTTCACGAGTTCGCAGCTGGATAAACTACAGAATGTTGTTTAATGTGCACTTTGTTTCTGCTTCAGGGGGATGGTGGTCAAGCTGAGGGACAAGTTCCGTCACCCCGAGTGCTACACCTGTACAGACTGCGACATCAACCTAAAACAGAAGGGACATTTCTTTGTGGAGGACCAGATTTATTGCGAGAAGCACGCACGCGAGCGAATGACTCCACCTGAGGGCTACGACGTGGTGACTGTCTTCCCTAAGTAGAGCGCTTGCTGAGCCCGGCCTCGGACTGCACGCCACGATGGGACACCATGACATAATCAAGACGTCGCAACATTTAGCTCATGCTACTCCTATGACTAAAATTTGTGTTCTCTCGCATTATGCTTCAGTACAGGAGGGACAGCAAAGAACCACATGTTTAAAAAAAAAATGTTGATTTGCACATTATCTTTGACATCCACGAAAGTAAAATCGATGAATACTATGAGAAAACTGCATTCATCTTTTCTATCCCTTTTTTAAAATATATTTTCCATTTGAATGTTAAATGTTTGTATTTGTATTTGTTCAAAAAGTTCTTTTGAATCACGGAAAGAATGGAAAGCCAGACTACTTCTCACCCCAAGAGACATGTTTTCTACAGTTTTATTAAATAAATGGACCTACTTTTATTCAGACAAAAACACATTGGAATATCATCACCAAATAAATATTTCAGCTTAAAACCATATTTGTCTTCCTAAATCATTGAGGGTGCTTCATAGTCTTTTATTGACAAGGTGTAAGATTGCTTTGCAAACAGGGTCATGAAATCGAGTTCTAAAACAAAGAAAGCAGAAAGTACTTCATCATTTAAACACTAATTGTGAACAGGTTCTGTTTTGTGACTCTTAGAGTAAATTCACACAGAAGGTAGAAACCGCTGCTGCACTGCTCTGTATGGTCTCCTGGCATCACTGATCACCTGTCTGCAAGCAACAAGTCCAAGGTGTTCTCCCCAGAGAGCAGCCATGAAGAGTTCCTCATAAGTAGATGGACATCAACAGTGCCACGTGTTTTTGAGATCACTTTGGCCACAGACAGACTTGAAATAAAAGGTAACGGGGATAACACTGGATTGGTCTCTTGATAAAATCGTACAGTTCCTTTCACGAGCCGATGTGTAACAGTTTCTAGGGTCAAAGTCAGCTGAGGTCACATAACCAGACTCTGTTGGAGACGCAGAGTCCCACTCTGCAGATAAAACACTGGTCGGGCTGCTCAGACCGGATCCCACCGGCAGGTACTCCGGCGTGTGTCCGTGTTGGTCGGCCATGCGCAGAGTCTCGGTCAGAGCCCAGATGTAGTTGTGGGCAAAGCGCAGAGTTTCAATCTTGGTGAGCTTCGCGTCTTCGGGCAGTGCCGGCAGGATGCTCCTCAGCGCGTCCAGAGCCGAGTTCAGGTTGTGCATCCGGTGGCGCTCCCTGTCGTTGGCCTTCATTCTGCGCCGGCCCCGCTGCCCGCTCTTCCCGCGTCTGCTTTTGTGTTTAGGACTTTTCGTTGAGGAGGCTTCCCCTCCGAAAACAGTGAAATGTTCTGAAGTGTCGCCAGCTCCTTTCACAGAAAACCTGCTGAGCGTCACTGCGTCTCCGGGCGTGTGCAGGTCACTGGGGGCGCACCGGACTTTAGGAGACATCCTGTGCAATTGAAGTAAAAGTTAAATATATATCAAACGTCTGAAGCATAACCACAAAAGTAAACGAGCATAAAATAGTTTTCAATGAAAAAAATGATTAAGCTTTTCCTCGGTTTTTCATATGGCTGTTTATAAATCTTACCACTGTGCTGGAATGATTTAACTGATTTCCATTGCATGTTTTTCCTCTTGAAATGATTTAAGTGATAAATGGGGGCAGAACAAGCATGTAACTGCACCGCTATCTAGAAAATGGATCTGGAAAAGATCAAATAACAGTTTAAAAGCACTTCAGATGGATGGATGTGTTTGCACTTACTTGACAGGTGATGCTGGGATGAAGAGACAGCCAGTCGTCCTTGTTAATCCTCTCGTGTAGCTGGAGGCACAGACACTGTATATGTGCAGCTGACAGTGAGGGATGGATGCGCATCTCTGCGATTTTATATGGCCTTTATCTTATCTTTTTGCACGGTGGACGCCTGAATCAACAGCGCCTGTCAAGGGGCCAATCAGCTTCCAGGCAGCACGTCTTTCACCCTCTCCCCCTCTCTCATTCTTCACAGTGCCGTATTTCTTTGTGTATACTCGTGAGGTTAGCTTAACAATATTTTATAGTCTCAGTGAGATCAAACTTGACTTTTCTGGCAGAGAGCGAATATCAACCATCGAAGTCTGCCTGGAATCAATATTTCAAAATCAGGGAGCATTCGGGACCACTGCTGGTTCTGAGCTGTTTCTTTAGGGATCTGATTGTAACTGTTCACACACTGTTGATTATATACTGATAACTTCTTGCTCTTCATGAAGTAATTGGTCCATCTCATCTTTACCACGCTGGGCGTCTTGGTAGGAAACTCTACTGGGAGCTTTGCTCTATCTTGGGGTTCAGTAAAGGACGCGCTCGTTTCTGATGCACATCGTCGAGATTATTACTCAGACTCCACACAGGACTGTTTTTTCGCCACTTAAATTTCAGCCAGAGTGCAGAAGCTGGAGTGTTCATGGCATAAATGAAAATGTGCTGACATAAACTGAAGACATATATAAATATGATGTAAAAATATATATATATATATCTTCTTTTTACGCATTACAATTCTTCATCCACAACCAAACTCTATAAGAAGGATCTGGTTCACGAGTATGGGAAGTGTTCAGCGCCATTGGCAGCGCTCAAAGCCAGTCAGTGCTTAGTTTTTTGTCATCAGTAATAATGTCTTGTTGGTCTTGAACGTTAATAAAGATACGCTGGCAAGGCCTTTACATTAGGCTGGTTGTTGTACTATTCAGGCTCAAAGGCTGGAATCGTAGGGAATATATAACAAATCCCTGTATTTCTTTCCAGAAAGAATTCCTTTAGCACGAGGTGTGAGTTTGCTTTTTCAAATGTTATCAAGTCTCTATGGAGACTCGAGGATACTTGTAATGCCACATTTTACGCACTCAAAATATTGGCACATGCCGTGCAGGGTACACGGTGATCAGGGTAGCTCAGCAAAATGGCTTCTAAAATCTACTTTAAGTGCGCCACAGTACTCAAATCTGAACAACAGCATGTCCGCTCTCATTTTCCAATAAAAGGTTTATTATTTTGTCGCGTTTATTTTACTGGGCGCATATCACACGACCTAGTAAGCGTGGCATTAAAGAACGTTAAGCTGCGGCAGGTTGGTCCTTACTTGAGTGTTGCCAATAGATATTTTAAAGAGTAACATTTCTTTTTGTTTGCTCGGAAAATCAAATCGGCTCTAGATCAAAGAACATGTCCTTTTTAATGCCACGAACGTGGCTGGACAAACATTTGCTTAATGCGTTAAAGCGCAAATCTCCGGTAGTTGGACAAAGGCAATTACGCATGGGGCCCCCTAACAAAGAGTATTTGAGGGAGTGAAACCTGTTGCGTGAACTGATAGTACAAAGGCTCTTGTTGTGTGTCACAACAATAAAAGCTCGATTTCTACTGTAATGTGAGCCTATATGTGTGCGCTATGACATCTCCAAAAACACGTCCACTGTCGCCACAATTCAGTGACGCATACCATTTTTATATTATAACGTGACTTTTGGAAAGTTAAAGATTAGTAAAATGTGTCAACAACGTGCAGACACGTTTCAGCTCTGGTGAGGGGGAGAGGGGGAGTGTGCCAGAGCTCAAACATGATTTACAATTGCCAACAAAGGATCACAAAAAGCTCTCCTTAACTTTCTGTCTAAATATGTGTTTTGGGAACAATCTGATAACCATATGCTTTCAATAAACTGGACAAATACACTAGTGAGATACGAGATGGTGCCTTGCTGTTATAAAAGGCACGAAAAGTCTAAAGTAAACTGAATATTACCACTTTACAAATAATCATTGATGCCAAATCCATATTCGGATATCATGGACAGGTGTGGGTTTGAAGTTGTCAGTGTCTCTCCTTGATTTTTATCAGTGTGCTGTAGTGTCCTGCTTGTTATGCAAAGTATAGGCAAACACGAGCGCCCAGTTGCTGTGGAAATAGCAAATATCGGAGCAGACTTGGTACGAAAAGTGATTTAACAATATTTAACAATAAACTGAGCAAGCCCCAGAGCAGGTGATACCTGCCCGATGCTCCTGATTAATACTTCCTCTACTACTTCACTTTGCAGTCTCCTTTGCTTATTTATTAAACGAAATCTATTTATTATTATTTTAGCAAACAGAGGTACCAGGTGGGGCTTTATTTTCCTTCTCAGCTTTTTGTTTGAAGGACGTTTTGAGGGGGGCAATCAAAGTCCAACAACTCGCTGACCAGATTGCTGTCATCCCAAACTAGCAGCGTAGCCATTCAATGTGCCCCCCTCCTCTTCTTCTTTCTGGCAAAGAGCTGCCGGGAGGGAAAAAAAGAAAAAGGAAACTTCTTCAAGAAAGGAAAAACATCTTTAAAACATTTAATTGCAACCCGGATGCCATATGTACACCTCTTATGAAACCCCCCAACAATGTGACTGCTTTTTAGAGAGTATGGAGTGCGCCTTTGGAGACGTGTGCGCTTTTGGAGAGGTGCGCGCGTCGTGACCAGAATGACCCCGAACACACTTTACACAAGAAGTAATTCACTTTTAATGTGCTTTGGAGTTTCCTTTCACAAGCACTGCTTTGTACCTCTCACCTCAGCTTTTGAAGACAGTGTACACCAATTACAGTGGAATAGCTGTCCTCTGGAGACAGTTTGTCTTTCTATAAGGATTGGACATTTTAAGCACGAATAGGGTTGTGGCTACAAGTCGCCTCCTTTCACCCTCCAATATAATGCAGGATGCCTTTTCTTTCTTCTGATAGCTTGTTTACAATGTTAAACCTTGTGTTCCTTAGTGGCTCTTTGTGGATTAAAAAAACAAATGTGGATTTTCTACGAATAGATAAAATCCTCAGATGAAATGTAACATTTAGACTGTGTTCCTAATTGAATTTATAAATTAGTAAATTGGCAATTGGCATATTGACTTTTCTATAAAAAGCTCATATACAGGAGGTCTTTCTTGGAGGGTTTTTCATTTGATAGTCTCTAGTAAAATCCAATAGATCTGCAATAACTATTGCCTAATCTGCAGAAAATATTTGGTATACATTAAACATCTCCTTTTTTATATTCTTCACTGCAAATCACAAACAAATATTAATTTAATTGACTGGTATGGATACTTTTAACAGATGGACCCATAGTAGATCAATATTAACAGTGAAATCAACAGAATAATATAATGTTAGAGGATGGCAGCCCATTATAAGGTGTGATAGTAATTGCAATTACATCCCAAGCAATTATAATTAGCTTAAATTTACATCTTTACATTCTTAATAAAATTAATAAAATAAACAAAGTCTTTGTTCCTTTTTGCAAATGTGCTCATGGATCTCAGTGGTGCTCTGATGAAAACATGATGCACAAAATATCCAGGGCAATTTAACCACTGTGAACAAACCACCACTAGACACCTGTCTATAAGGGATACTCATCAGCATGTCACATACAGCCACTGCGCTGTGTACAACAGGCTGAGCTCACTGACTCACTTTTGTATCCAAAATATTGCTTTATGTTACATATTACAGCGGAAAATATTATTTGAGAAAAGTGTTTTAGTAATAGCGGTGGGTGGCTGAGGGGTACAGCTGTGTGCCTGTCAACCAGAAGGTCATGGGTTCGACCCCGGACTTCCCCTCCTCACCTGGATAATAGCGACTACTGAATGTAATGTAACAGGATGAGCTTATTGTTTCCAAAATATTGCTTTATGTTACATATTACATCGGAGATTATTATTTGAGAAAAAATGTTTTATTAATAGCAACATTTTCACTTTATCAGTCTATCTCCAGCATTAATATTAATGGTTTTTTTTAAACAGTCCCCTTCAAAAGAAAATAATCTATCAAGTAAAAAAGACATCAGCATCTGCAGCATGTGTCTCCAGCATATTGTTGTTGGAGGTATAAGTGCAGTCCCAGTGCTCGCTGCTCTGCGGCGCTGTCTTCACTCAAAAAGAAAACAACATTAAAGCAACACTAAAGGATGCCTTCAAGTAATATTGAAAATATGGGAACTATAAGTGAAAGATAAATAAATAAACATCAGTTTCACACCCATAAGCACTTTCTTGTCACAAAAGAGTAGCTCAGGCAGAATACCCCAATACAATACAACGTGATTCATCAAAACAACACTTCCACCATCATATTCACTGTCTGTGGGAATATGTAGGTTTTACAACCTGAACTCAATGTATGAAATGTTTTTTAAATAAAAAATGAAACTTTACTTCAGTTTCTGGTCAAACTGTTCTGGGACAGGGGACGGGGCATCTTTACCTCAGAATTTGTCATTATTATTTTGATTGACTGCACGGACATGACTTGGACTTGGAGTTTACTAAGAGCATTAGAACGCAGCATTAGCTCTTTGCTAACTCATCCAGTTGTGGGTGTCAAAACGTCGACGCTCCCCTTTCTTCAACCGGAGATCTACAAAACAGACGGCGTAAAACAGACAGCGGGATTGGTGTGATTATACCTAGCCACAGCATTGTCAGATCTACGCATGCGTAGACCGCCCGCAGTTATATCAGAGCGTTGGTTACTTCCTGAATCAGGGTTAGCTTGCTGCTGTGTTTGATGGTAGCATGTAGATGAGAGCCGGACACGCAAAGCAGGCTGCTGGAGGTGACTTTCCCGAGTAGCAGACAAAAAGAGAGGACTTTCGGTGAGAGTTTGCCTCGACAACATGGATTACTGGGTAGGTGTCGCTTCACTTTAGGCTGTTGTTTCACATAACATACAGTGTGACACACAGGACGATGGCATTGCCGCAACAAGATGCTTGAAGAGGCGAAGACTTGTTTACCAGTAGTATAGTGAGCTAATGACCGGAGCGGTTCTGCTCTCAGTGATGCTGGAAGTCCACAGTGTGTTTAACAGTGACCCTCGTTATCAAAGCGTTCAGATTTATGGCTGTTTTTCTAGGAACAGTTACCCTACATTGATACGTTGGCACCTGAAATGGGACACTATACATAAGATGAGCCACAGTATGTTAAAAAAGACAGCAAACGAAAGTGGATAACGGTGCTGCCTATACATGGCTCCATGTTACGCTTCTATTAAGTCAAAATGTGGTTTGTTTTTTGGCGAGGTGCCCGGTCGTAGGGTTTAAAGTTCCCTCCTGCTGATCCTGATCAACTTAAGTTGGAGTTTATACAAAGCATTACTTAGTTTCTGCCACCAGAGAGCTGTTGAGGATGTTGGGAGTTTCATGTTTTTGACTGTGCACCAGAAGGAGGCTCATCTAACACACATCTGCTGTCACTGCAAAATGGACCTCCAAGCTGTCTGTCACTGTCTGGACCCCTCCAGGTTAACTCCAAGTAACTCAATAAGCTTCATTTAGAGGTTGGCCTAAATGTCAGTTCATGCCATGCTTGCCATGATGCTTTGTTGCCAGTTAAAGAAAACTTTCCAGACACCACAGCTGTAATTATTTCCACCTGAATGATCCCTGGGTCTCTCTTTGGCTAAAAGCCGTGGTGACGGTTGTGCTCGCGGTCTGTTTTCACTTGATGTACCCTGGAGCAGCCACCCCACACCCAGTACATTTCCATGAGAACGTGACCTCCCCTCTGAGACAACAAAAGCTCTCCTTACAGAACAGTCAAATGTTGTATGAGGGGGAGCAAAGGAATGGGCGTCCGCTGCTCAACAATGAGTTGGACAATACTGGTACAAGAGTCTTTGTGTGAACTCTGTAAACACTTTCCTGAAGCAAAGATAGCATTGAATGGTTTGACCTGAAGGCAAAATATAGACGGATAATGTGTTTTGTAACCGAGGCCTGTATCTGAAGGGGCAGTCTTGCATGTTGCACTGACGTTAGATAAAACCAGTTAATCTTTTCTTTATGACAGATGCGTGGCTGCGGCACATTCCCTTTTTTCACATACAGACATTATTCCTGTCCTGACATCTCAAGTCAAGCTGTTCAGTCGGTACTTGTTAATGGATTATTTACCGTTGTTATCCTCTCAGCTATGTGCAGGTGATCTTGCCAAACCTGTACGAGAACATGTTATCCAGACAGGCAGGTATGACAGCTGCATCCCGGTGGGGGGGGGGGGCGGCTCACTGACAGCCCTCCACTAAAGTTAAAGAAACTCTTTCACCTTGAATGCTTTGAATGATTGGAATAATGCTTGAAGTAGCACCTCCTGTCCTCTCAGGCTGAGATAACGATTGAGAGACATTCTGACATAATGAAGACAGTGTTTCACTTGCACAAGGGATGTTGCCTCAATAGGCTATTATGGGATGTTTATTTCAGGCAGACTGGGATTACTTAAGATGGTGTCTGTTGAACCTTAAGCTTTTCTCCATCTGATTGGGGCTGAGGTGGAGAAACAAGCGTCCTTGCTATCAGACTATTGAGTTGTAAAAACACAACTGGGGAGAGATAAAGGGAAGATCTTGCTGCACTTATGAAATAGTCACTGAGTCATTTACTGTGACGTTGCTGTGGTTTAGGCTCCGTTAGATCCACTCAGGTTGTGAAAATGACTGTATTCAGATTCACTACAAATATTTTAGCATTTAGTTTAATATATTTCAAGGGGGAACTTCCTATCTTGTGTGATAATAATCGATCCCCTCCGCCGCCTGGCTGGCTGTGTGGGTGCTGGGAGGAGCCAGCTGATAGTCGTCCAGTCCCCTCGCAGCGTTCCCTCACTCTCACCTGGAGAAGGAAGAGACGACTGGCGGTGTGAAATATTGCTGACAGTAAAAGTGGGTGGAGGGGAAATTGAACTCTGTAGGTCTGACAATGTCATCTGATGTGAGTACTTCAGCTTGTGATTTTGTGATATTGGACTATATATAAATTAAACCAAATACTAACCAGCATTAATATACATGTTAATAGTTGTTCAAGGACTTTCAACATTTTGCATATTATTGTCATAATAGGGGACAGCTGTGCTTATAGAATTATGATTACTCTGGTGTTGTGGACATCTTGACGTCAACATGTTGGGAAAGTGTGTTCTAGCACTGCGCAAGTTTCTTTTGAAAAACTAGTCACTTGTCTTTTAAAGTAACTAGTTGCAAATTACTTTCTTAAGAATGAGTTGTTGGATTACTTTTCTATTTCATGGAGCATTTGTGTTTATCACTGTTTTGAAATTCAAGACAAATCTCTCGCTTGCGCTTTAGCAATTCAAGTTCACTGTTTATCAAGCATACACAGATACATAGGGACACGCAGGTACATAAATCACTGTCGGGATTTCAACACGTCTCAAGAATGTCTCTGCTGTTTTGCGCCCAGAGTGCCTTGGAGGTGTATAAGGAGATGGTGCTGCTGTACCTGGAGGAGGGCCGGCGGCAGGTCAACTCACGCTGCGTGGACCTGGAGCCGTGGCAGATCATCGGAGCGACAGTCCTCACCACACTCGGAGTGGTCTGGATTAAAGGCTTCCTCTTCCAGCAAGAAAGTAATCTTTTGCACATGATACACGGGTACAAAGGAGGCCTGCTGGGGACTAATAAATCAGAGATAACACACAGAACGAGCTAACAATCAGTTTGAACTGTTAACATCAGGTTTAATCTGCTGTACGGTGTCTCAAAATGTGGTCTGAGCAATTCAGTGCATAACTTCTCAGTGAAAACCTTTCCCTTGCACTCTGCAGTTAGTGTCGTCTAGCACCGTACTTGTTTCTCTAGTATGTTTGACTGAGAAATACCATCAATCAACAAGACTTTCTAGATCTGCTATCAATCAGTGAGTCGCTCAAATTCCTCAGCAACAAGGTCAGCTCTCCCCATCTTGCTTCAGCTCTTAGAGAGCGAAGTCTTGCAGGAAACTAGCAGCATGTCTTCATGCCTCTCGGGTTCAGGATGAAATGCTCTGTGAATACGTCTTGTCTTGATGTGTGGTTCTAAGTCATAGTCAGCTGTTTTGTGGTTGAACGTATGTCTTACACAACAGCTGCTGCTTTGTCTTTCTTTGGCTAATAGGTCTCACATCCCGAATCAAGAAGCAGTGCTTTCGACTCATCAGGAAAATACCCTTTGTTGGCGTGGCAGTAAGTATCAGTGGTGAATCTGTTCCTTCTTTTCCTGGCAGATGTGTGCTGACTCTGTCTGAAGCGCTCATGAGTCACTCTTGGATGACTGAGTACAGCGTGGGGGGGGCTCAGACCTTTGGCACACTTAACATCATGCCCTGGTGATAATATTCGGTTACTTCTGGTCATTATGTCACCGGCAGAGAGTTTTGCATGAAATGTTGATAGCTCAGTGCTCTCATGTTGTCACGTTACTTCACCTTCGCTGATTATAGGGAATGTCATGCTTTACAGTTGTTTTTACTGCATCCAGGATCAGTTGATGCCTGTAAAGTAACTTGGTCCTCTCTTTATGATAGATTCAGAGCCAGCTCAACAAGGCGTTGGATGACATGTCTGCTAGTCTGTGTACTCTGAAGGAGGGGATGAGCTACACCAAACAGCTGCCCTCTAAAGGTCTCTCCCAGAGCCAAGTGCTGGACAAAATCGGAGAGTACGAGACTCTGAGTAAGTCATCATTCATTCCTGAGCTTCATGCTTTAGTATCCGTACAGCTGACTTCTTGAAGTCTGTTTCTGCTCTTTATTACCGATAAGAAAACCTGTGCCATTTGTTTCAAAATGAAAAGAGAAACATTTCTTTGAGAAAAGCACTGATTTCTGAAGATACAATGTATCGTTGCAGACGAGGTGCAGTGGGAGAAAGGACGTGTTTCGGGTACAGTGTACTGGGGTGATGAATCACTGACCAATCTGCTGGTGAAGGTATGTGTCTCTGTATACATCTCTGGAATTTGGCACAGGTCAAGGTTGAACTTAAATACATTTCGCTGTTAGCTACAGTGAGAAGGTGTTCTTTATTTGTTTCATTTTTGTATTTTTTGACAATCAACTCCTTTTTTGTTCCTTTTTTAAAGGTGTGTGTGTGTGTGTGTGTGTGTGTGTGTGTGTGTGTGTGTGTGTGTGTGTGTGTGTGTGTGTGTGTGTGTGTGTGTGTGTGTGTGTGTGTGTGTGTGTGTGTGTGTGTTATC
>JAVQJD010070948.1:0-13211 GCA_036023655.1 Nannoperca australis | reverse complement strand
CGCAGACGTACGCATTCGCTGTCCTCTCGAGTGCTTTAGGTGGAGGCTGCCGCCCGCCTCGACCGCAGCACGCCCCGACCTGCGCACGTTGGCGAGGGCCCCTTCAATGCTGCTTGCAGCTTTAATTGGCACTTGTTATAGCGAGAATGAGTCAGTGCATTATTGTTCATGCTTGACGTAATCCATCATAGCATCCACACCCCTCCTCAAACGGTTTGAAATTTGCTCTCATTTACACAGTTGTTTCAATGGTAAAAAAAAAATCCTCTCTTGACTTAACAACATTATTCATCGATTGTTTACATCTTATTTTAGTGTCAAATTTGAAACAAGTGGTTGAATAATAATGTTGTTTCTGTTCCTCCTCTTTTCTTTTCTTTAAACGTGCTTTACGATGGTCATACATTTCTCTGATAATGTGGTGTGTTTTCATAGTAGATGAAACCTGCCTCAGTTTATGGACTGTTTCAAGCCCTACTAGCTTTGCCTAATATTGTAATGTTTCTTGATATGATCTTGTATCCCTTCCAATTGTTAATGATAGCACTGGATTTCCAATTTTTTATTGAACATTTTGTATTTGTAATAATAGAAATGTTTGAGAAAACATTCTGGTTCAACAGTTGTTAGTTCGGACAAACAAAGTATGAGTTAACTACTAGTAAACTATGAGTTCCTTTTAGACTTTAGATCATTATCAAGACTCACAATAATGAGTGACCCAGTGTGTAATGAAGTAAACTGAAATAGCATACAGTATTTACGCCACAAATTGTCATTCTTTTGTTTATAACCAGTCTGAAAATCAACGGCAAAAAAGAGTTGTTTTTTCCTCCCATGGGATGTGATGTGTTATCAGTTGTGTGACATGATTTTTCTTTTCTTTCATTAAAAGACTTATGCAAAATAGGCTCTCCGCTGTAAGTTCGTTGTGGTGGCAACACACAGCATATAATGATAACACAGCCAGTGGTTTAACAAGCAGGAACGAGGCACAAAGGAAATTAGATTTCGCCTGAATCAAACGGTCAAATTAAATGGAGGACACACACACACACACACACACACACACACACACACACACACACACCAAATAGCAGTAAGACATGACAGCCTCTAATAAACAGAGTGGCATTTTCATGTTGTTTTGGTTGTTTTGTTATGTTTTGGTATATTACACACATAAGAAAAGGATGAAACGAATAAATAAAAGCTAACTAATTTGTTTAAAAATGTGTGATGTTATTTATGGTCTATATTAAAACTACCATGAGTGTAGAGTCTGCAGGCAGCAGAAAGACACATTTAATGCTCCTATTTTTTTGCATAAAGCCTTTAAAAACATAACACCACTCCCCCAGCTGTCAAACCAGGAGTTTCTTCTTCATGGTCAGTCTGTAAATGATTTGGTAGCCGTCGTCCCAGCCGTAGAGTTGTTTCTCCTCCGGGTTGTATTTCAGACTGGCGTGAGATCCATACCTTCTGGGAAAGTAGAGCAAGGGAGCCTCCTCACTGACCACCATGTCATTGACATCAAACAGGCACTGAACCCGGGACCGGCTGGCCAGACGAGTGTTGTAAACGACATAGACGGTCCCACAGACTACAAAAGCTGCCTCTGCATTCTCCCGTGGGCACCGAGTGTCCCAGATTTGTTCTATATCGAGCGTGGCAGGGTCCATCTTTGCGAGGTTGATGTTTGCTTCGCTGTCGCTGGTGGCATACAGGAGCCAGAGGCCCTCGTCGTCTGCTGCCAGATCTGCAACAGTCTCTGGGTTGAGGTTGTAAACAGTAGCATGGCTCTCCACAGGGAAAATGGCAGTGTCTGTCACAGAGTCACTCAGCAGGTCATATTTGACCACCTGCATGTCTGCATCAGCCTCCTGCTTTATGTAGTACAAATAGCCGTTATAAACAGCGCTGCCAGGACCGCTCCACTCAGAGGGAAGCCTGATCTGTTTGCTGCTGGCATCACCAGCAGAGCGGGAAAAGTCACGTACAGAGTTGAACTGGTAGATGCTGTCTCCTGATGTCCCATTGAAAACGTAAACCTGGGATGACCTGGGGTCTCTGGTCCACATACCCTTGGGACTGCCCACTCTCTTCAGGATCTTCACTGATCTGATGCCAGAGATGATTTCAACACAGTCTGCAGTGAGAGAGAACACAAAAGAGAATTATTTTGTCCTTAGAGACATAACCATGAACAAACATGCTGTAAATATTGCTATGCAAGTCAAGCTTTTCTTTGTTACATAATAGGGTTGTAGAGAAATGGTTTTCCCCATTTTGTCTTTTGTTTTCAAATCTTCCTTTAACAATAAAAACACAAGACCTGCCCAGAGGTAAAAGCAGCCAAAGATTAAAACAGAAATCTCTCATATAACCGATAAAACTGTTCTTACTTTGGCACAAAATGTTGTACAAGTAGGACCACATTGCTCATTGTAAGAAGCAGATCGAGAAAATAAACCTTAAACCACTCTGACCATATGTAGCCCAAAGATGTTCAAACCCACATAAAATTATTCTAAATGGCCGGCTAGCTCAGTTGGTAGAGCATGAGACTCTTAAACCCAGGATCGTGGGTTCAGACCCCATGCCTCAGGACCGCAGAGTTTGGAAGTCGCTTTCGATAAAAGCGTCTGCAAAATCCCTTAATGTAAATAAATGTAAAATAAAATTGCTTCCATTAGCAACTTTCCAAAAATGCCATTTATGTGAAACACATTTGATGTCATGGTGGCACAATAAAAACATGGAATTTAAATGCGAATGTATACTCAGGCTGCTGTCAATCAAATTGAATTATACCACACCCACACACCCACACAGTCCTGATGAAGCAGATTAGTATTTTGTGGTGTTAAACTCTAAGTAAATAATATCTAAGGCTGTAAAGCTTTAACTTGAGTTGTGGTTTATTCAGTCATGAATTTTTAATGTTATAGAGAAATACTAAAGATTTTTCAAGAAGAGTTTTCAGGCGCTTTAAAGCCTCTTCAGGGAAAATAAAAGGGGGAAACTCTATGTGAAGGCTGCATCACCTCAGATTGTAAACAATTACACAAGATATTTCAAAGGTGATAAATGTATAGAATTATAATCATTTAATTTAGATTCCTATCTCTGGCTGCCATAATGAGTTCCATTAGCATGTTTCAGTAAAGTGTCATTCATCAACTGAAACGTCTATTTGCAACCCAACATTTAGAAAACATAAAGCAGCCTGCAGCAGTCAATACCTGGCTCTCCAAATAAAGGCAAATTCAAACCAGTCAGGCGGAAATTGGACACACGGATCCGTAATGAGAGGAAGTATTAGTGCAGCACACAGACTGCATGAGGATGCTTTCTGTAAAAGAAGGAAGATTAAAAATGCTCTCACTAAAATACATGAAGGATGTCCCTCTGATATCCTGGAGCCAAATTAATATTATGCACACAAATCTGAAATGGGTCCCTACAATGGAGTAAAGTTTATTTTGGGTCACTTCACAGGCATTCACAATGTGCTCACTGTGCGCAGAGCTCACTCCTACGAACATGAGCTCAGAGAGTAATGCCACAGCTTCAGGGCAGCTTCCTGTCCCTCCTCTCTGCAGAGACACAGCTCCAGATTTTACACACAGAAACTAACAGAAAGGCATTTGCTCTGCTTTGCACATCCACTTTGTATTTAAACGTCTGAATGAGAGAAATCTCTCTTGATTATGTAGAGCGTGACTAGCATTGTGATTCTGGGCAGAGCATTTATGATATTACTATATAATTCTTGAATCTATGTGTTATGGATTGTCTTATTATGTTAGCGAGAATAATAAAGAAATCAATACATTTTTTCATTTGCTTTGTATGAAGCGTCTGTATAAATAGTACCAAAGGGATTTAGCTTTTGGAACCAATTAAGTGCCAAAAATATAGATCTTTAAGTTAATGTGCAGATCCACTGTAAAGTGTAAAGTTGTGCCAATGTAAAGTCTGATGTGTTTATTGGAATTAAAAATGTGATTTTACCCCTTTCAACATTAAGCTGGAAAGTGATGTGTGCTATCCTCCTGAGGATATTTTTAATTTACCCCTTTACACGAGTAAACGACTCAGTGCAGCAGTTAGATCTCAGCATTGTTTTAGCAGCGCGCCTTAGGATCTGAAGATTATAAACAAAAATGCTGTGTTCAAACAGCACAAACGGGAGTAGCTCTGCTGAAATAAATGAGTTGCATCAAGTCACATTTCTCCTGGAAAACATGACTGCCCACAGACTCAAAGCACTTGGTTAAATGACTTGAAACAGCACTGTGTTTGTTTCCCATTTTCCAGTGGCGTGGCTTTTCCAAGACAGCAACTATGCAAAAGGGGGTGGTTTAGTTCCTGGTGTGAAGTGTAATGCTGAATGTAACTATAAAACATACAATTTATATTTCCTATAGGTTCTGACTGTGGGCACTATCATTAATGAAAATGGAAGTTTAAAGGCAGCAATCTTACAGGGGACCGTTTGGCTGTGTATGTACTTCCCTGCAGCTCACCAGAGACTCTGGAGTTCAGCTCCTCCCAGTCTTCTTCCTCCTCTTTCTTTCCTCTGCTCTCCTCCAGCCCCCAGGCTCCCTGCTCCACCACCTTATCTGCCTTAATCGAACAGGCCCGTGGGGAAGTCTGGGTTTCCACGTAGTCCATCTCTCGCTCCACCCGGTCCACTCGGACTGCAGCTCCTTCAAGGTCTTTGAACAGCATGCTGTGCTCATTCCTCAGCCCATCCATGGCTTCGGCAGTTAGCTTTTTGAAATCCTGCAGCTCTGTGTGGTATCGATGGGACTGGTCATGCCACAACTGCATACGGTCCTACCAGACACAGGCAGAGCAAATCAAGTCTTTTAATAAACTGTGAGAGCCACCTAACTAGCAACAAGACTAAGCATCTACAAAAATGCTAGCAGCTCTGTAAGGTTGTACTGCTTTGATCTAAATGCTCATGTCAGCCTGATAACATAGTCACATTAACAGCGCTAACATGCTGATGTTAAGCATCTTCACCTTCTTAGTTTAGCATATTAGACTGCTAACATTTACTAAAGCACTAAACACAAAGTACAGCATTTGGTCATAAACAAAGTCAGTAGAGTTCATCCTCTGGGAACACTGAATGCCTGTACAACTTTCAGGGCAATCCATCCTGTAGTTGTTAGGATATTTTAGTCTGGACGAAAGTGGTAGACCAACAAACTAACATTGCCATACCTAGGCTGAAATATCTCAACAATTGAATGGATTGTTATGAAATCTTGTACAGACAGTCATGATCCCCAGAGGATGACTGAATTTAGTGATCCTCTGACCTTTATAACATCATAAGCAGGTCAAAGTTTTCACTTTTCCAGCGACGTCTCAACATCTAGAAGATGGACATTCATGGCCCCCAGATGATTTATGTATCCTAAAAACCCTCTAGCCTACTTGCTCAGAATGTCAGACAGACACAGTTAGAGACCAGTTGTAGCTGGTGAACACAGTGGAGCATTTAGCTGTTGAAGAGTCAGATAAATGTTTCTCAAGAGTTGGTAGAGACCCAAAACCAAGCTAAAAGAGAGTGAATATTGGAATCATGACTCCAAATGAATGATAAAGTTGCTTCATAACTATTGGATGTGTAATTAACTGTTTGCTAACAAGTTTAACATATCAACTTAAAAGGTGATTATACGTCTATGGTGTGCTCATAACTAGTATCTGCTGTCCCTAAGTGGACAAAAAAAATGGTTATTGCAGGTTTAAGTAAGGTTTAAGCCTCAGATGTACTTTGTGTTTAGTGCTAATTATCAAATGTTGGCATGTTAACACGCTAGACTAAGATGGTGAAGATGATAATGATTTGAACATGTTAGCATGTTTATGTTAGAATTTAGCTATTTGATGTTAGAATGTATCACAAAGCCGCTAGCATGGCTGTTTGACTTGTTTCCAACCGTCATAAATCTCAGATAGTAAAATGTCCCTGTTTCAATCAAAGCATTATCACTGTCACCAAATAGAATACAGCACTGGGTTTCTCAGTGTAGTGACTGACAGTTAGAGTGACAGGTAAATTATTCAGAGTGAGATGTAATAACTGACGGCATCTCCACTGTCTCGTATGGCTCAGTTTCATTTTCTCTCTTTGCTTGCTGTGGGCCTGTGGTCAAATGGAAATGAAAGTTCAATGAAAAATTGCCATGTTCACATCAATGCAGAAGTTGAGCCAGCATATTGGAATTGAGACTGTAGGGAAGCCACGGGGGGCGAAGAGAGCAGGATTTAGCTGTATATAGACAATTCATTTTATGTGGATAACAGTTATAACATTGTAATATTTGTATGTAGCCATGCGGCTGATGAAACAGAATAATGGAAATGTATTCCAAAAGAATACATTAAAAGAATTATTTAAATTAGAGTTCACTGAAATTACCAGACACGTAATCCTCTTGCATTTCCTCTCAAACTCACCTTAAGCCAACAAAAGTCTTCCATTACGAAGACATTGCTGTCTTATAAACCCCCTTTAAAACACATTACTGAACCCTCAGTAATTTCACTCCTTTCCTCAGGCACTTTGTTGTAATACAGCTTCATTCTACCTTTGCAGAACACATCTTTCTATTAGGCCACTGGGATGTTTGATGCCATGGCAGCAAAGGTTGAGCTTGTACTCATTACTGATGTGTCATTTTCTTAAACGTCGAAGAAATTGTAATGTTGTCGGACACAAACTGTGTGTTGCATGCATCAGCTGATTCCCCCAGAGCCCCCTGCAAAGTTGATGAGCTGGGCAAAGATTGCATTAATAGGATTGCATAAGTTAACATATTAAATTCACATAAAAGGAGGAGGAGAAGGAGGAGGCAATCAGGAACTCGGAAATATCAACTGGTATTTCACATTTTTTAATGACTTCATAGCGACCTGTGCTGTCACTTAAAGCATGGAAAACTGCAGTCTATCAATTATCAGTCATTAAAAGGGGGTGTTGCTTCTTACCTCTATAGCCAACAACCTGTTTTCCAGATAATCCATCAGGCCCTGGTAGTAATATTGGGCTCCAGTTAAAGTCCAGGCAGTGGAAACGAGGAGGACGAACACCGGCTTCATTGTGAGCTGTTCAATGGGCCTGCTGAGTTTCTTTGTCTGTGCAGATTTGAGGCGATTCTTCAGGTTTCCCTCCTTGATGTGTTCCCCCTGCAGAACTGTCCTCAGAGCTTCACACAACCTATAAACAATTGTGTACAGTATGAGCACATGTGCAAAGATGTGAGAAATATAGAGAAAGAGTAAGAGGCTGCTCTGTGAGTTTCAAATTTTTTGACTGCTCTCACTTTGCTGGAATGTTTTCACAAACTCTCAGGGAGGAGCCTTGAGCCTCTTACCCCTCTCTGTCCACGAAGAAGTGAATGTGCTGCTCTCTGTGCATGTGTGCTTGTTGCACATGTTCTACACACTGTCTCAGGCATGTAAGCATGGATTATAGCGCAGACAGCACACAACTACACAGTTCTGTCAACCAGGAAGTATTGAGATCCTTCATTACGCAAGTAAAATTATTACTGTGACAAGCAAAAGTCATGTATTGAAAACGTTATTTAAGAATAAAAGTTGTAAAGTAACTAGTAACTAAAGCTCAAATCACAGCACTTTGAATTGCATCCGTGTATGAAAGGTGCTATATAAATAAACTTGCCTTGCCTTGCCTTGTTATAAGTAAGTACATCACTGCCAATGGCAGAATCGAAAACAGATTATCTTTGTACATTATCAAATACAATACATTCAAACTAAAATACAAATCTACTATAATATCGTACAATATGCTATACTTTATAGAAACAATGTGTCATTTAAGTGCTGTTGTATTCCCGGAACAAATTCTTTAGTCTTTTCTTGAAAGTGGCCACACAGGTTGTTTGTCTGATGGATGTGGGGAGATGGTTCCACCACTGGCGGGCCAGACCTATCAATATATCATTGGAGTGATATATTGTGCCATAATGGCACAGGGAAGCCACGCCTTTTAATGCATGTTAGTCTCCACCCACAGTTAAAATCATTATCACTCGCTGGATTTTCAACCCATTTTCAAGAAGATTGGTTTGTTAAAACTTTCGGATGTGTATTTATTTTATTTATTTATAATACAAAATACAGGAAAAATGCAGGTTTTTATACCAAAAGACCTTAACTTAAATAGATAGTGACAGTAATATTTCTATATTTTGATATTTAAGATGAACGTACCCAACGTACCCAAAGTATATAATTCTTTCTCATTGCGTGTAAAATGGCTGCCATGATGCATTTAAAGTGAACTCAAAATGAGTTGGACGCAGGAACTCCCAGCTGTACATGTTTTGAATGTTGAAGAATGACCTGATACGTTATAATTCTATCATTTGTTCTTGTTTTATGTGTGTAATCGTGTTATCTGTGCTGCTGCCTGTCTGGCCCAGGACACTCTTGAAAAACTGATTTTTTCTAAATCTTTAATCTCAATGAGTTTTTTACTGCTGGTAAAGAAAGGTTAAATATAATCAATAAACAGAAATGTATGCACAGTTCTACTTATACAGAAATGAAAACACACACATTGTGAACTTCGTACTTCACAAACAGATATAAAATAATTAAATGTAAAGTTTGGCATTTGCATTGTATTGTATCTAGATCTCTTTTAGCACAATACACTCATGACTACATCCTGGCTATGGCCCTGGACATGAAATGGCCAGGATGGAGGACTCAATTCATAGTTCATACAAAGTCTTGAAAGTTTGGGAAATGCTTCATGTGAACCCTTATGTTTTCAAGGTTAGGAATATGCTGGAATTGGAATCTACTCCTTGAAAAATGATTGATCAACAGGATCTGGTGCTTCATGTAAACCAAAATAATTTATTATTTCAAATGAAACGATCCCATCATCATAGTAGTTTGTTCTCTCCTGGAGTTTATAGTAACAATTTAGATGTGATGCAAAAGGATTTAGAGTCTGAATTTTGATTTAGGTGCCTTGAAAGTGCTTGAAGTTTACCCATAAAGCTGTATGGACCCTGATGATAGTTTTTTCATGACTGAACAGATATAGTTTAGTTATTGGAGTAGAAGAACTTCTTATTTTGTTTAGATGGTTTATTCTTTCTACACCCTGCTCTGCCCTGCACAGACAAACTGCTTTGAACAGCACTCACCCAACACATCCAGGTCCACCTTGAAGTTGACGAAGTGGGTGTGGATGTTCCCCAGCACGTTCTCCGCCACCTGGTGTCCGTATTTCCGACTACCGTTCACTAGGTAAGAAGAGGAGATGTAGCCGGTGGCGTGCACCTTGGCCTCCACGGAGCCGCTCTGGTAGAAGATGAAATCCCACATGTAATCATAGTTTCCTATAGCTGTGATGGTCCTGAACACCAGGGCGCTGTTCACCATGCCTCCGTAACTGTTGTGGAAGAAGTCCGCGAAGTGCCTCCGCAGGGGCTGACCCATGTTGTGCTCAAAGACGCAGATAGAATTCCTGAATCGGACCGGCACGGGGACGTCGATGTAGCGGTACGTGTCCACGTAGGTGGCTTGGTGGGGGCAGTCGACGCCGCGGACCAGTTCGTGTGCGAAGCGCCCTATCCCAATGCTCGAATCCAGAAACTTGGTCAAGATCATCCCCGGAGTCACCGAGCCGTACACCGACATAGCCTCCTGCACGCTCAGTTCGTATGCTATCCTCTCCCCCTTGAAACGCACGTCAAACACCCTCATACCCGTGAGGGAGCTGAGCCCGAAGGCGAAGCTCCAGTCCAGGTACAGGACGTGGTTGTTGCTGACGCTGAAGCGCTTCCCCTCTGCGTAAAACTGCAGCGGTCCGACCTGCAGGGACGTGTGCCTGGGCTTCAGTGAGCCGTAGTCAACCGACGCCTTGTAAACTATTCTCTTAACAGACCCCGCGGCGTATTTCTGTTGGAGTTCCTCCACGGTGTCGAAGTACTGGCCGTTATAAAGCAGCCTCTCCACCCTCCAGTCCGCTGCGTGCACGCTCTCGTGGTTGACCAGCACCTCGATGCCCACCGGGTGGATGTACATACCACTCATATCCCTGAAGAAAGAGATCCAGGTCTTTCTGTCACCGGATCGGACTCCGCGGGGCATCTGTTCAAACGCGCTCAGCTCTTTGCCCGGACCCACGTCGAAGCTCTCTTTCATGAGCGTCTTCAGCTTGGAGAAGACCACGTCCACCAGAAATTGGAAAAGCAACGCGTATTCTCCGATGGTGACGGTGCGCGCAGTGATCGGCAGCTCCATCTTGTACCTGTCCTTGGTGACATCTCTGTGGTGTGTCGGCGTGGGTAGAGGCCCCACTACGTACTCCTTGATGCAGCTTTGCGCGCCGTGGAAGACCACCACCGTCGCCTCTCTAACCGGCTTGGCGCCTTTCCCGTCCAAGTAAGACAGCGCGTCCGCTTTCTTTGGCAGAGACAGGTCTATTAAAAACAAGAAATTCCCCGATGGCTTGGTGATCTGGTTGGTGGATATGTTCAGGTTCGTCTGCCTGAGCATGTACTGCTGGACCTGGGAGTACTCCTCCCGGCTGAGGTCAGCGAACACGAGGCTGCGCTCGTCGTGTTTGCCCCGCAGAGGGTGGACGCGGTGAGAGGAACATTTGGGAGCCCTGCTGGAGTGGATACCGATCAGGACGACGTTGAGAATGATGGAGACGAGGACGAAGAGAATGAGCGCCCATTTCACTAGCGAGTTCATCCTCTGCTCTACCATTACGCACGGGCTTGGAGAAAGGGAGGAGAGGAATGAGCGCTGGACAGCAGCAAGCGCCTAGCGGTTACAAGCAGAGGCGCGCCCCTCAACTCTTCTGTTCCCCACCCCTCTCTGCATGCATCCCATAACCCTCTGCACCTCCCATCCTCTTTGAATGAACATTTAAACATTATATAACCATCGCAAATAGATGCCCTGTGTGGTGACCCATGTTCAAAAAACGCCACTAAAGTTCCCTCTTGGATGCCACTATGGAAGATAACACATGATAAATAATAATAATAATGATAATAATACATTATTTATATAGCGCTTTTCAGGGCACTCAAAGACTTAACATAGCTTAAAGTAATTATAGTTAAAACACTTTACATAAGTTAAAATAAGCAGGTAAAACAAACACAAGGCATAAATAATCACAGTTAAAGAAAACAACAAAACACATCAGTGTGCAGAATGGTGATGCGTTAAAGGTACTTCTTAAAAGGTGAGCTTTGAGATGTGATGTGAACTTGGACAGATCAGTGCAGTGTTTGTGGAGTGAGTTCCAGAGGGAGGGGGCAGCTATGGGGCTGTCGCCCCAGGTCCGGAGCTTGGTCCGTATGGTGGAGACAGGAGGTTGGCATCAGAGGAAGGAGCATGGTGGTGGAGCAGGTCAGTGAGGTAGGAGGGGGCCTGGTTATGAAGGGCTTTGTGGGTAAGGAGAAGGACTTTGAAATGGATCCGTTGTGGGATACAGAGCCAGTGGAGTCTCTGGAGGACATGGGGTGATGAGGTCACGGGAGCAGGCGAGCAGCAGAGTTCTGGATATATTGAAGTTTATTTAGAACTGTGGATGATACGCCACAGAGAATGATGTTACAGTAGTCAATCCTGGATATGATGAACGCATGGATTAAGGTTTTGGAAACCAAGATTTAAACTCTTCCTCCTGTCCTTATATATATATATACATACACAGTTAGTGGAACGACAACATTTATCTGTGGAATGGGGAGTGAGTTTTATATTTTTAGCACATCTCTTTCCTGAGCCCTCTCCCATCTGTGAAACTGTATGTACAAACGGCAGGACCAACAATGGACAGGACCCCTGTTGGTGTTTCTTCCAGGTCCTGTCCGGTCACACAGAAAAGGAAATCGGCACTAATTGGCCTGCTCTGGACCTGCCGCGCTTCCTGCAAGCCCGGTGGGAAATGTTTTTTTCTGATTAGGCTAGCAGCCAGCTTTCTCTCCCACCGATGTGTTTTATAGCCACGGGATTTTTCAGACTTCCTTTAAACATGTTTATGCCAGAAACAGGTTCAGCCATAGAGTGAGGCCAGTTTGGATAAAGAGAATGTTGTAATACAGTGATATTTTCATGTACAATTAGCAAATTATGAATCCTCACACACGTCTTTAATCATTGCATGATCATATGTCCTTTCTCATATACATTTTATTACACATATTCTTTGTGTGCACCTTATGTACACCTGTGTTTGACATTTAAACCTGCAATAACTGATTCTCTTTGTGACATATCAATTTTACCAATATTACAAACTTGTTAGCAAAATGTTGCTTATTTACACTTCCAGGAGACAGAGAGCAGCATTAGCATTCATTTTTAGTCATGTTTCTGGCCACCTGGTGAATGTAAGTCCAATATCCACTCTCCTCTAGCTCTGTTTTGTTCTCCACCAACTCCTGAGGGGAATAACTGTCTCTTTAGCTGCTAAACGCTCCACCATGTTCACTAGCTAGTCTCTAACTGTGTGTCTGCAGT
This sequence comes from Nannoperca australis, assembly GCA_036023655.1. Classification (NCBI taxonomy): domain Eukaryota; kingdom Metazoa; phylum Chordata; class Actinopteri; order Centrarchiformes; family Percichthyidae; genus Nannoperca; species Nannoperca australis. The sequence goes on along the minus strand of JAVQJD010070948.1, from coordinate 650 downwards.
TTGCTGCTGAGCAGGTAGTGTACAGTGGCTTTTGAAGGTTTTCTGTGAGAGCGCTGAGAGTGAGCCAGAACAGTAAAGCTAAACAATGAGCTGAAAGTCACTATAAAGCTCCGTGAAGACGTGTGGAGCTGCAGATTCACCTGATAACTCTCTTTTCTTCATCACTAGTACTACTAGGTACTCCTTTAACGTTGTCATTTGATACATTGTTATTATAAAAATGTGCATATTGATATGATTAAATGTGCTTGAATGAAAGATTCAAATGAAAGACTTCCCTTGTGGCCATTTGCTCGGCTGTGTATGTGGATGTGTATGGTGTTTTATACGGCAGAGTTGCCAACAGAAGTACTATTCATTTAAATTTTATTTTATTTATCTAGCGCCATATCATAACAAAGTTATCTCAGGGCACTCTTTCGCATGGAGCAGGTCGAGACCAACTTCCGATACTAGTAAGTTAACGGTGGGCCACTATACAAATTGGGTGGATGGCGCAAAAAAGGTCAGTAACTTAATTCCCACAGTTCTGCTGTAATTAAACCTCTTCTTAAAAAACCCACTCTTGATCCAGGGGTTTTATCAAATTATAGACCGATATCTAACCCTCCTTTTCTCTCTAAGATCCTTGAGAAAGCAGTCGCCAATCA
>JAVQJD010070941.1:0-12807 GCA_036023655.1 Nannoperca australis | reverse complement strand
AGTCAAAGCCGTCTCTCTCTCTCTCTCTCTCTCTCTAAGCATGAATGATGCTGCCAGTGCTATTTGTACGACATGGCAATGTATAGCGACAGACCGACGCTTTGAACGTGACAAACATGCATGAACTTAACCAAACAGACAGCACAGATCAGAGCTCGTCGGTCCGCCACTCACTCAGAGCCACGATACACTTTAGACCGCGCAAGCTGAAAGTTTGTGAGGGAGGAGTGTAAGCAGCTTAAGTTCATGCCTGTTTGTCACGTTCAAAGCGTCGGCTAGTCTAAAACAGCGGCAGGTCGGTGGTCAGTTGCGGCAGGTCAAAGTAGCCTGGACGCCGCTGTTGGAGCAAGGCATGTAGTCGATCTACGCACTCTGATGTCGATCGACCAATAGCAAAGGTTGACCCCATGACGCATATTGAAGGACAGGCCCCCTCATTTGAATAGTGAAGCATCGCAGCAAGCACACACAGAAATGTAAAACGACCAATAAATGTTAAAATTAAATGCAAAACGGAAAATACATAGATAAATACAGAAATATCTATTTATGTTACATTTTATCAATAAATTAAAGCCTATATTTATTGTTAATACTATTTTTGGTGCATTTAATGGCATATCAATGGCAGTTTCGGTCCTCCATAGCATGGTGCCTTTGTGTTCTTTAACTGGTATGTTTGTATGTGTGTTTCAACTTATATGCGAAAAGAGTGTATTAGCCTTCATGCATGTGCACATGATTGTATGTGTGTGTGTGTGTGTGTGTGTGTGTGTGTGCACATATTATTAATGATACTCACATAATTTCTATTTTGTCTGATGGTGTTGGACCATGCATGCTGAGACAAAGTCTTCCAATCATCCTATTAATGTACAACGCAGGCTCAAAATACTCCTCTGGCATTTTTTGTGTACATATGTGTGTTCATGTGCATCACTCATTCAGTAACATTAACAGACTAGGTGTACTCACACAGGATTTGTGTGATTGGCATGATCAGTACTCACAGCATTCATGTCGATGCCATTGGTGTAGGACCAGGCGTGCTGGAAATACTCCTCCAGCCTCTGCCTGAGCGGGTTGGGGATCTGGTGGAAGCGGATGAACTCCCTGACTCTCAACATCTGGGTGTGGTAGCGGGCCGTCCCAGAGTACAGCCTCTGGATAATGGCTGACACATTCCCAAAGATACTGGCATACATTAAGGCTGGAGGTGGGAGACGGGGATAGGGTGAGGGTGAGACATGAGGGAGGATTTGAAAGTGTGATGAAACAAGGGAAGTAGGAAGAGAATAACATATTCATTAACAGAGAATATGGGGACACATGGGCACTTTATACACTGATATGACCTGACACATCGGGCCGATGGTCTCCATCTGAAAAGAAACATTATTTATAAAGATGCTCAGACAGCTGATAGTATAATAAAGGAAACTAATGAAGATATATTAGCATGCCTCAGAGCTGTGTTGAAGAAAATATGACATATTTGCACTGTATATGTCAGGGATCGGGTTGAGGTAGTGGAAAAAGGACTCAAGTGCAGATAGCATTAACAAAAAACACTCTTTACTCAGAGGAAAAAGGCCTCATGGATTCAAACATACAAAACAGGAGGAAAAATTCTACTCCGAAAAGAAAAGGCTGACGTAGCAGCAAAACTCTAGAAATCAAGGTACTTAAATACTGAACAACAAAACTTTCTTGATAAGGCTTTAACCAGGAAAACTACTTACTGTAGCAAGGGCTCAGAGTATTCACTGTGCAAACAACGAACTGGCAACAAGGTCATGTAAAACCAGGAACCAAATACACATCATAACGAGGCTCAGGTGGCAGCAAACTAGGACAGGAAATAAAGGCGGACAACTAACCTCCTAATTTCAAAATAAAACAGGAAATGACCAGAAAAACTCAAAAACTCAACAAACATTCTCAGTACAACGTGTGCGACATGACAGTATAGAAGTACAGAAACATAAGTGTCCTTGTAGGGGCCATTAAGACTCACCTAAGCTGTAATCAGCATGTATATGTAACCAAAGGTGACAGTCCATTTGGACGCCAAAACTGTGAATGAACTCAGACAATCTTTGCATCTATTTCTATTCTATTCTATTTCTATTTCTCTTTCAAACATCAGCTAAAACTTTTTAAACTGGGTTTTAAATGACTTGCATTTGTTTATATTTCCTGGATTTTATTTTATTTTAACTTATTTGTTATTATTCTATCTAAGATTACTATTTCTTATACACTTGTATTCTTACATAAAGTGCTTATTGAATAGTGTTATTCAACAAAAGTTATTATCATTAAGTCATATTTCACACGTTTATTAGTTTATACAGGCATATTTTCCTTTTGGATACACTCTCTGAACACAATGGCCTGATGTGCTCTTAAAACATCCATACAAAAAGGAAGGAAGCCACGAGCTTGCTCATGGTCATTTTGCTCACTGATCAACAGCGACTACCTAACATTCAAATAATGTGTCTTAATGAAGACGAATGAATGAAGACAATTTAAAATTTCAACTTTCAACTCACACTGTCAAAGCCTGTATTAGCTTCAGCTGACACTCACATGCCCATATGGATACTGAAAGAGTTTTGGGTTGCTTTAATTTTTTCTCCTGTCCCTACTGGTAGTGAAGAGTTTCCTGCCTGTCACAGTTCCACTTTAAGTGATGGGAGACTAAATCCATAGTCCTCTTACAGTGTACAAAAAAGATTGTTTTTATTGTATCTTTGGTAGACATCTACATTATTTGTCTGACTCAGGAGATCCCTTCTTAATGCTGTTTTAATGGGAGTAAGTTCAAAACTTTATCAGAAACTAATATTCAGCTGTCTGAGGGCCAGTATAGACAGGAAAAGTGATCATAGTGAAATGTGAACCTATCTTTTAAGATAGCTTTGAAAAAATGCCAATCTTTAGTTCAATAAGATGCATAATAAGCATTAATATATAATAGGCTTTTAATTAGGTTGACTTAATAATCCCTACGCAAATACAGACTATTAACAAACAAGATCACATATTAATGTATATACTCATTTTACATGACTCATACAACATGTTCTTATATCGGTCCTACAATAACAATAATTAACAATAATTCAGATCCTACTACAGTTTATTGCAGGAGATCAGACCTCTAGAGAAGTTTATGTCGTATCCTTCATGAGCCTCCCTGTTTTGTCCTGTTGTCATGTTGGATCCTACTAACCTCTCAACTTCTGTCAGCTCCCATCATTGTCTTCATCAAACTGCTATGTGTGTGAGTGATTGTGTATTTTTGCACTCATGTGTCACAAGTGATGAAACTGATTGTTGACCATTTGAATAAGGTATATAATGCTAGTTGCAGTTTCATAGTACACTTCCATTCTCTCTCTCCATTTCTCTCTCTCTCTCTCTCTCTCCATGCCTCCTGTCTTACATACAGCATTTTTCAAAATAAATGAAATACATTTTTAAATACATAATGAGTAAGGGCATGCTATAAACCAAGCCATTACTGGTTTCTATTTATTTATCGTATTTATTTATTTTCTCATCCTATGGTTTGCCTGATCAATGAGGTCCAGGGCTCTGCCAGGCTGAAGAAATATTTACTCTGTAGAGAGAAAGTTGAGTTGATGAGCATGAGACAATCCCTGCTGATGGATTTTGTTAATAAATCATTAAGTGATCTGCTTTCAGATTTAAAAGTATGATTTATGGCTTTGTCCAGCCACTGTAACTATAAGAAGAATAGTATATAAGAAAAGAAAAAACTTCCCAACTTTTTTATTGACAATTTCTGGTGAAAGGTGGAGTCTGCAGCAAAAGAGCTGGGACATTGCTACACAGACTAGAATGGAAGTGGATACAGGATATGCGGTATCGCCATTGGTTTATTTTAAGCAAGTATCAGGTATGTTGTCAGTATACTAAGCCATTTTCTTAACACTTTCTTCCACCCAGGTCTGAAGCCATGGAATACTTTACTTTTAAAATAATATCAGTACTTACAGCCTATGAGCATGACACAGATGGAGAAAATCTTCTCAGAATTGGTGTTTGGGGACACGTTTCCAAATCCCACACTGGTCAGACTGCTGAAGGTAAAGTACAGAGCTGTGACGTACTTGTCTTTGATGGAGGGTCCTGAACCTGGTGTGGAAATGAAGAGGTTACACAAATATTGTAAAAAGTTCTTTAATTAACAGAATGACAGATGGTCACTGATTTGACAATCAAATCACATCAAAGAGCACGTATTTTCTATTAATTGGGTAAAATTGAGCCAACCCGTTTCCTCTCAGTACCTGGGATGGAGTCATTGTAGTGTTTTCCCAGTTGGTCCCCCAGAGTGTGGAGCCAGCCAATTGAACCAGGCCTCTCTACACTACCAATGGCATACCTGGAAAAGATACAATATTATTGTAGCCAACTGTATACAATTACTCATGTTAGCAATAATTAGGATGTGCTGTTACAGTAGGTACAAAAAACTGCATTATAAATTGATTTTTAAACTCCTAATAGTGTTGTCAAAATATATTTATTGTTTATATTGATTCAAAAATGTTTAAAATGTTAAAACGCAGCATCAATTTCTACAATTTGACTGTGGTAAGAATAAAATAAACTTAGTAAGTAAGTAGTAGTAAGATGCTACTGTACTTAATAACACACAGTACACCTCTATAAAAAAGCATAAGAAACTTTATAATTTTAAAGTATTGTACACAAGTCTGGCACCCATATAATACCAGTTCTGATGTATGCAGACAAAGACATGATTATTCCTGCATCACTCATCTGTAAATCTTATCGGATTTATCAGACTGTCCTATGGCATTGTACCAGATGCAGGCCAGCCAGTGAGCGATGAGGGCGAAGGTGCACATGAGGAGGAAAAGGACAGCTGCGCCATACTCCGAGTAGCGGTCCAGCTTCCTGGCTACACGCACCAGTCGCAAGAGACGAGCAGTTTTCAGCAAACCAATTAGAGTGGTGGTCTGATGGGAGTGGGAGAGAAGGAAAAAGTAAATATAAGGTATTGCAAAGCATCTTATATCTCCTCACAGTGTTTCTACGTGCTGTCATTCTGTCACATACACATTAACACACACACACACAGGTAGTGCCACCCTGGCCTTGTTCCAATGTGATTCATTGCTGTGGGCTGTCTGCTTCCTCTCATTTCTACTAGTATTAATCTGGTCCCCTCTGTCTCCCTACATCAAAAATAATAAAAAATAACTGCACTGGCAGACAGTCTAGTCCTGCTCTGTGTGTGTGTGTTTGTGTGCTACTGAGGAAAATCTCCACTTTCTTGGATCTGTGGCCTCTTCCGGACAGCATCGATTAAGTGAACTTTGGTAAGACATTCTCTGGGCAGTATTTCAAAGTTCCCACATTCATAATTTTTGGCTTGGTTTAACCACAATAAATATATATCTATTTATTACTTTCACGCGTCCCATTATTTAGATACATTTCCAGTACTGCTTACTTTGTCATTGGAGTTCCCTGGGCTGAGCTGCTATGCAGAGTAATTCTATCAACAGCCACAGTGGTTTTCATCCTGTCATTATGTGGAAAGTATCCTCAGAGGACTCCAGCTACAGTTTAATTAACACTTACTCCTTCTGCTCCATTTTTTCTAAACCCCACCTCTTCCTTCAGTCTCCACCCACCCACTTAAATTCTCCAACCAACGTTCTTCTATCATTCAGCAAATCATACAAAAACAGTACTCAGTGTCTTCTCAACTGTGAGATTGTGTGCCACTGTATGTTTGACTATGCATTCAGACCAAATCAGGCGTTGCGGTGAAAACATCTTTCCATTCATTTGAACATGGGTAGTAGTGTGTTTAGGATTAGGGTTAGGCACTATTCGCTGCAAAGCCTGTTTTGGTCTGAATACAGCCTTAGGGATGCAACCAGTGATCATTTTCATTATTGATTAAAGGGACACCAATGATTTTAAACATGAAGTTCAGTTTACTCAACACGATAAGTACTACTCAGTCTGTGAAAACATTGTATAATGCCTTCTGTTGCTCTGGAAGTTTCTGAAGTTTGAAAACTGATATCATCAGAATTATCACAGACACTTGTTTTACTCTGTCTCTTTGTATGTTCCCCAGCTGTATAAAGGTATAATATTAAATCACTGCAGTAACCCCTTAAACTGTTGCTGACTGTTTTATTAAGCTATTGATGAATAGTCAATTAATGTCCAAAAAGTTTTCAAGAAATTTCACTGTCAAGAAAAGAAAACATAATTAGGTTCCAATTAAAAGGACAAAAATAGAGACACTGTTGAACTAATTAATATTTACTTGGATTAAAATGTAGCTTCTCTTTCTTTCTCTCTGCTTATATTTGAGTGTCTGAATTGCAGAGAATGTTTGGTATTTCTCCTTAACAAATCACTTATAATTAATCAATGAATGACTGATTTCATTTTCTGTCAATACAATACTTGATTATTTGACTAATTTCTTCACTAGCATTTTGTACACAGCATTTAGTGATTTAAGGTAGACATATTTTCTTTTGAGAAACCATAAATTCTCCATGGAGACAATTACATTTTGAAACAAAAAGTAGACCACCTCTGCCTCTATCTTTCTTCCTCATATTCCACCTCCCTCTTCCACCTCCCTATCTCCTTCGTGCACTTCCATCTTTATATCTTTCATCTCCTCTTTGTTTCATTTGATAAAGACACTGGCATTGATGGAAGACACAATGTCAATGCAGCATCAGCATTTCTCTCTTGTTCCTTTAATTTCTCCCTACAACTTGTCTAGTCCTCACTTAATCTTTCTCTGTGGAATATTAACAGTCCCTCTTTATCTCCCTCTCTCCATCATGACATACCTCCTCGCCGTTGCGGTAGATGAGCAGGTCAAAAGGAATAGCAGCCACCATGTCAATGAGGAACCAACCTTTGAAGTAGTGGACGGCTATACGCACCGGGTGGCTCACCACCTCATCATTAGTGTTCACGTATGTTGTCCTGAAGAGTACAGATTGTATAAAAAATTCTAGTCATTCTAGTCAAGTATCATTCTAATAGTTTTGACATTACCACTACTTCTGTGAAAACCACTTTGTACCATTTACCATTAGCTAGTTTTACTAATGCCACTACCAGAGTTACTTATTTTACAGTGATCAATCAAATAACAGAATAACGAGGACAGTCCACTGGATTTGGGAGTAGTATTTTTGTATTTACTATGTTTCAACTACTGCTATTGCTGAATTTGTTTCTACTCAAACTATTGTTACTATTACTACTACTACTATTATACTGTATATTGATGTGTCTAAAGTCAGACCTGAAATTGATGAGGATGTCAATAATGAACATGATATCCACTATAAGGTCCACCACATTGAGAGGAGAGCAGGAGTAACCACAACTCTGCATGGCTACCTCTTCCTGAGAGAAAAGAAGAGAGGAAAAGAGAAGAGAGACAAGTTTAGTATATAAGGAGAATATATAAAACAGTAGAGCAGAAAAATAACAATAAAAGAGAATTATAATCTAATGGTTTAAAAATAGAATAGTTCTGTGTGATGGCCTCTTTAAAATACTTTAGCATTAAGGGTTTCTAGACAATTTGCATTCATATGCAGACAAAACATTCAGCAGGATCCAAGTCTAGAGCTAGAGTGCTTCAACACACAAAAAAGGGGTAAACAAAAGCTATAAGAAGTACATCGTCCTAAGAAACATTATCTACATTTATTAGTCTGAATTTCCAGTACTATGGAAATCCTCTTATTATAATATTATTTTTCACAATATACCAGCAGACTTTCTGTCATTCAAACAACATTCTCACAGTGGCAGCTTTTTTCTGGTCTGCTCTGATCATTTGCTAGAATGAAGAAGAAAATATTTTATGCTTAAACTACTGTTGATACTAACTCAACATTTCATACGTGCTTCACAATAAAACAGTTTAGGCCTTTATTGTGAAGCTAACTTACTGTAGGACGTGTTGACCAAGCTAGCAAGCTTAGCTGGTGTTACTTACTTGCAAAAAAAAGTAAGATCATCTCTATAACAGTCGATTTCAAGAGTTGTATGTCGTTTAGATATTATTTGCACACAATTTTGTGATTTGTGATTGGGAAATCACATCATTGAGATTTCTATTAAAAGATGAGCCCCCACCTTGTCGTTGAGGAAAATTGCGGCTGAGTAAGGGGTCAGTATGGCAGTATAGATGACTAGCAGCAGGATGAGCCAGTCCCACACCGCCTTGAAGGGGCTGTAGTGCAACACTGTCCACTTATGAATGCGAGGAGCCTGGAGCTTGTACTCTGGCAACACATCTGCACCCAGAGACAGCACCTGGGTAGAGGTACAGGGACAGAGGGGCAATCAGACATAATAATAGGAGACAAGGAGGCAAATGAAAAGACAATAGAAGAGGGAAGAAGAATTGATAGAAAGAAAAGGGGCAAAGAAAGAGTTAAGAAAGCAGGAAAGTGGTGAGAAAAATGTTAAGAAGGAAGGGGAGGAGAGAAAGGAAAAACAGACTTGATTACCATGAGACCGTGTACATGAAGTGCTAGTGTGACGGAAAACTATGCACACACACACACACACACACACACACACACACACACACTTTGCTGTCATGATTCTAGTCACGTCGTCTATTTCTTTGTACCAGTGGCTTTGTCATGAGGACTTTGACTGAAAAGTGACAAGGAACGGCATATAACCATAATCCAAACAAATATATACAAACACACACACACCAATCCTTTTCCTCCATCTTCTGCCTCACTCACACAAACACACACCAGGGATGAAATCTTGGGTATTATGGAGCTGTTCTAAGTAGCTTTACTTGCCATAATGTATTCCACTGTCTGCACTGCACTTGCATGGATGAGAACAAGAATTAATCAGTATGAAGAGGCATTTGCAAAGCCTGCCTTATGTCTCTACTTAATAGAATCACGCAGTGAACTGAAGAAGCTTGGCTGTTGTGCTGAATGCAAGGGCATAAAAAATACTGAGCATTAAGATGCAAGTGACAGATCCAGAAGTGAGTTTGACTTATTTTCACCAGTACAGTGCCACACACATAAACAGTGAAATAACTGAATGGAGAAATTTTTTTAAATTAAGCCACCTTATTGTGGACAATTACTATTGCCACCTTATCACATGCATCACAAAACACCAAGAGGGCCAAACACTATAAAACAATCCAATACAACACCAAAAACTACGGCCTAGAGTTTAATCATTACCTCTCAGACACAGTCTCTAAAAAATTACATTATAAGTTTTACAAAGACAGTATGCAATTTACAATACAGTCATTAAGTAATAGAAAGGTTACACATTTCTATCGTGTAACTTCTGCACTCCAACACACTGGATTTAAAATGAAATAGTGAGGTTTAATTACTGACAAATTTAGATTAGATACTTTTTAAAATATAGCCCCTTTTTCATATTTGGCTACAGATCCTTTGCAGTCAATGACTAAATTATGTGTTTATGATTAAACCATCCATGAGGATCTGATATCCCTTATTCTCTTAGTATTTCTTCAGAAGTTGTTCTTATAGCTACCAAAATTTGTCAAGATAACAAATACGGATGTCCTCTCTGTAATTGAGGCATGTTATTTCATGTCTAAGCCAGCTCTTCAAATTTATTTGGCTTTATTTTCAAGTATTTATGCATTTTTGTATTCCAAGTCTCTAATTACAGAAACTGAAACTTGCACTGATATTTTGTTCATAGCGATACTTGTATACTTTAGCATATGCTGGAAATTGTTTGAATACAGATATGAAAGACCTAAATGTTACCTTTTTTAGTCACTTACTTATGACTATAGCTTTCGGCAAGGAGAAGATGTCCCGTCTGTTCCAGAGCCAACAAAAGTCTCTTTCTGCTGCGTCCCCCAAACTGTGAGCAGCTGTTTTAATCTCGCTTCCTGCTATTCCCAGAGCTGTGAGCGTCCTCCACGCTGACTGCACTAGGAAACCCCTACAATCAACCTCAACTGGAAACAGCCAGGCCAGCCACCCTTTCTCCCTGAATTGTTGGACCAGGTCCTGGTACTTGGTGGCTTTTCTCTGTGAAAGTAAACCTAGATGTGAGCTTATAACTTATAATTTATTTTCATGTTAATCATTTATTCATAATTATTTGATTGTATCTTAATGTTATTTTGAAAATTCAATACTTATGTAGTTACTTTAATTAACTACTTAAAGTAACTACATAAGTCAGAGGATGAAAAGTCTGAGATATTTCACTAAAAACAACAATCAACTTCATGGTGAAAAGGATCATCAAATCCTCCTCATCCTCTGGGGACCATGAATGTCTGGATACAATTTCATTGCAATCCATCAAATAGCTGTTGAGATACTTCCATAGTGGACTGACCAACCGACCAACACTGCCAGCCTTCAAGTAATGCCATTTCATGGCTAAAATCCAAAGAGACTTGTTATAATGAATAATGAGTTACAGTTCAGGTTTCTCAAATTATTTAATTTTCACTTTATGTTAGTGTCTCACCCTGACTGGCTTATCTAAATTTGCTCCTTCAATATTACATTACACTGGCCTATAAATTCTCTGACTTTATGTTGGCTAAGGTTATCATACTTGGCACTGTGTTTGGTGTGAAAGTGCCACCATAAGTTGTTCTCTTTTGGCACTGCCACTGCCTCGTTACAAAGAAGACATACCTATGAAGGTATTATTGGAGCAAAACAATTGAGCACATTTGACAAAGAAAAATGCTTTACAAAGTAGAAAAACCTGTAGTATGTTTTTCTCTGCCACAAACACAACACAGGAGTTACACCATCTCAAATTCTTCATTGCAGGTGCACAAATCCTCTGCTATGAATCACAAATTAAGAAAATCATACGCTCACATTTTTGCTACAGTTGCTGCAGTGAATATGGTGCAAAACACATTCAACAGTGGCTGGTGTATCCAACTGATGAGTGGACCAGCATTCTGTGAGGTGCAAGAGACAAATTAACTAGAGATGGAAAGGTCTGTAAAATTCCAGAGGAGAGCACTGCTACCAGAATTCTTCCCCCCCATTTTACAGTACACGATGGGGCAATTTGAGAAGTGGGTGGAATTGGGCTTTCCAAAAAAAGGAACGTTTTAGTATGAATCAGTTGAGCCAGTTGAAGGTGTGTTTGGAGACAAAAGAGAGCAGAGACGCAGAAACATACGCAGCCCTGTCCAGAAAACAGCAAAAGAATAACAATCCATTTAGAGCAGACTGGAGAGCTTACAGTGTGTGGAGAGAGGAAGAGAGTTGACCCAGAGGTCAACAGAAGGACAAGACATCACACACACTTGACGAGTAGTGAGTCGCAACTTCAAATTGATTATGAAAATACAGATGGCTGTAGAATACAATGATCAGCTAAAGATAATGACAAAAAACTGAACAGCCTACATGTTTCTAGTTGACTCAGGAGCTACACAATGAGCTATAAAATGAATAATAACATTGATATGTCACCAAAATTGAGTGGGAGATATGTGTATTCAGAATCAGAATCAGAATCAGAAATACTTTATTAATCCCAGAAGAGAAATTGCTTTTTGATACAGTTACAATGCTCAATGAAGTTATTGAAAAAATTATTCAGTGGGGGCTTTGAGAAATGTTGTGCAGGAGAGATACACTGTGCCACTGGTTTGGAACAGAATATAGAGTGGAACAGTGAAAAACCTGTTACAAGGAATAGAAAGAGAAAAACTGTAAGGAAAGGGCCGGAGACCCTATAAAAACGTGTGAAGTAGGTCAAAAATCTGGATAATTACAGATCGTACCTCTTTGGTTTTTCCACTTTAACAAACCTTTTTAAAAAAACTTATATTTTATGTGTATGTGTGGACACTCTGTCTGCAGTGACATCTGTAAACAAAGAACTGAACTGCAGAGGCATTCACACTGATCACAGACACAGGGTACATGAACACACACGCTGCGATCTGGCCTCCAGCTATACACCAGCAGACTCCATATGTTGCGCACAAACATTTCTGAGGGACCAGACTACAATTTTGAGGGAAACTAAAGTGGACAAGTTGTGCTTAGAACATGTTTCCTGGACAGAAAAGCTTGCTGTTGTTTCCGTGTCTCTGTCCCCTGAACAGAAAAAGCGTACCAAGGATTATGTCCACATATACCACTGGCCAAGCCTGCTGGATGGGGGTCGAGGGGTTTGGTAGAGTGGCTCCATGCTCGGAGGGGACTGACGGACTAGAGGCCCCCAAACGCTGTATAGCGAGACTGGTGATGTATGAAAAACATTGTTGACATCCACCACAATTGTTAAAAGAAATGTTGAGCTCATTCCAAGAAATATCATTCACACATCATGCTAAAAGAAACACAAGTAGATACCACTGAACTGTCAGATGTGCCATCTGAATCGTGGGGGGGTCATAAATATGACATTGGCCTGATGAAGGGTGCTGCATCTCTGGTGGCTCACTCAAAGTCTGATTTTCGACCATGCCTGAAACAATTCAATTCAATTTTATTTATATAGCGCCATATCATAACAAAGTTATCTCAGGGCACTCAATCACATGGAGCCGGTCGAGACCAATTTCCATACACACAAAGACCCAATGTTCCCACCATGAGCAAGCACTAGGCGACAATGGCAAGGAAAAACTCCCTTTTAACAGGTAGAAACCTCGAGCAGAACCAGGCTCTAGGTAGCCGGTCATCTGCCTCGACCGGTTGAGTT